>JBAJNP010003144.1:0-41305 GCA_036877545.1 Yasuhikotakia modesta | reverse complement strand
ATCTGTTTTAGGACAGGTTACATGTTTCTGCTTTACCCCAGGGGGTAACTGTGCTGTTACCATGACAGCCTGTAATGTTTAAAACAGCTGGAGGATTTATCTTAGTCTTCTTGGTTTATGTCTTGAGTCTCATCTTATGGTCTCAGATCAGATCACAGCTCCTTTGAGAGTATTTACGCAGTTCTGTTTTATTTAAAAATGTCAAAACGGAGAGAGATGTCAAAAAGAATCAGAATTAAAGAATTTATGTGGAATTAAAAAATGTATTCATCATTGTTTTATTCATCAATCATTGCAGGTCTTTGATTTAAGGAATTCAACATGTTACTAATTTCAGGTGATTATACAGACAGTGTGATTCTAGAGCTGCGTCCGTTGTCTGAATGCTGTAGGTTCTTGTCCTAAACATTGCTGAGACATTTATGAGACACTGGTGGTGTAGTGGTTGAAGTTTTGAGCTTGGAAGTCAAAGGTCACCTCATGGGATCCCACAGGGAGTTTTCTGTCACCGCTGTGTGCAAACCAGAGCAAACAAGCCCTGCTTTCCCCAGCAAACTGCCCTCAGAGTATAAAAATATACCCTGTGTGTAAAAGGAGATATTTCTGGTACTAAAACCCTGTTACAACCTTTTACCACAGACCCACTCCAGATGCTGAAGCTGTTCAGACTGTGGGCAGCACCATTATTAGTCACTTATAAGCTTCCATCTTGTCTATGATGCTGTTTGGGAAACAGCTGCTAATTCAGGCAGACGACAGCACAGCCGAGATTAGGACCAGAAATGTGTGTCCGTCAGTTTTGCCATCAGGAATTGATTGGATGGGAAAAAGTGGGCGGTACCAGAAAGGAGTCAGGTGGGCGGAGAGATGAATGATGAGCTTGATGACATCAGCGGAAGAGGAACTTCCATTTAAGGAAAAGACCTTTTTAATCCTCTCTTAAAACATCAGGCATCAGTTTATGAGGCACATTATTTATGTTGACATTTGTATGATCTGAATAAAGAATGTAGAGATAATTATTAACAGTTTGAAAAACAGAAAAATAATCTATAATGTAGGTCATACATCTTTGTATTTATTATCTTTTCTCAGAAAAATACAGAAAATCTCTGCAATACTTTTACATCAAGCCAGACGCATGATTTGTATTCAGTATAACTGCAGGCCTCTGTTCTCTCAGGAACAATGACGAAGTGAAGTCAGTCACTGATTCCCCACCGTTCTGTGTGTGTGTGTGATCCATTCTTTGGATAATGGACACTGGAGATATCAAGTGTCTTAGATTCGAGACAGAAGTACATTGTTCAGGGGTGAGGACAGGTGAGGCTGATGCGGTTTGACTTCACAACATTTTGTGTGACTGACAGTAACACAAAGGTTTCCTATAAAACATGAGGTCTGTCCATAAATGTTTTTGGATGGATACTTAGTGTGAACAGTAGAAGAGATCTTAACATCTGGTGTAAATAGATGCGGGTGAGAGTGTGTAGAGAAGCTGCTGTCCACAAAATGACATCTGCCTCATTTGACCCTCACATGCCCCTGAGGCTTAGAGGTACTTTAAAAAGTGTTGAGCAGTCAAAAAATGTTCAGGAGGAAAAATAGGCAAAATCAAAGCCTCCTCCAATCAGGCACAAGCATTAGAATCATCAGGAAAAAAATCACTTCAGCTCTTCAGAAACAAGTGAAACTGAATCTTTTCTTTGTGGGAAAAAATCAAAATGAAAGATCATTTTGGCAAAGAGGAAATTTCAAAAACTTTGCCATGAATTGACTCTTAATCAGGAAAAGGTTGAACAGAGATTGATTTAAGAAAGTATTTATTTAAGACAATAATTGTCATTGCATTAGATACTAAATCAATCAAACCAATGTTTCATAGAAATATATATGCTAACATAGATTTTATAAACACAATAAATGCAATTTAAACAACAGTTAGTGTTGAAAAACAGGACAGAGCATTTGCAAATATCACACTTTACATTTCATAAGACATTTGTTACCATCCTTCCGCAAGACACATAATATTTTTAGGTTCGTTGGCTATTCTGTGTTGCTGGTTGAAACATTACCAAAACATTTATCCTTCCTTTATCTTTTCCTCTTCATACACACAGAAGCGTTTCTTGTCAGCCTGTTGCCCTAATGTCCAAAATACAAGACACATTACTCAGCACAGCTCTGAAGAACTTCCTCTGACAGCTGATGTGCTTCACTCATCGTTTCCACACAGTCAACACTCTGAAATGTCACAGATGAGACCAACCCAAGGTGATGCTTCATAACACAGCAGGTGTTATTCTCAGCACAGCACTGCTATCAGTGGCGGCACAAAGACAAAATCCTTTCCAGAGGAGAGCCGGCACAAAGCGTTCTCTTAAATCCGGCCACACTTAGTAATAACTGAACCGTGACAAAGTGCATTCTTCATTTCTGACTGCTTCTGAGTGACGCTGTCTGAGAGCAGAGCAGAGCAGGAGTTCAGACAGGAAGCGCTATCAGATACATGAGCAAAGAAAGTCACTCGCAATTTTTACCAGCAACTTTGGAATTTGGAGCATTTTTCTCTGTATATGTAGCTGCTCTTTGCTTCCCTGACAGAGGGCTTCAGATTTGACATGAAGCAAGAGGCCCAGATGGAAGGGCTGCTAGACTCTGTAATCGTCTCAGATTGAGACTTTTGTGGCATTATTTCCAATCAGAATCCCCTGATACAGAGCTAGCCCCCGATTAACCCCGTCTCTCGCCTTTCCTCTCTGGGATCAATTCCACAACAAATTCAGTGAATTTTCTGTCAGCTCCTATATTTCCTCAGACATTTCAGCTTAAGCTCTCAGCCAAACACTGAACGAGAAATGATGAGGATGTACAAAAACAAATAAAAATGAAACACTAAACGTTGAGCTGTGAGCGGCTCTGGTGGAGACACAAACTCCAGCTGAGAGAAATGAAAGATGCTAACAGGAAATAAAAATGCCACAGGATAAGATCAAGAAACACAACAGCACTGTCTTGTAAACATGCCGTGATGGCAAAAAAAGATACACAGTCCGGGTGACGGTCGTGTACTAAACTTGGAGGTGGTCACATTTTTTTTATTATTTATTCATTATGAGTGAGAGTAAACTCACTCACAAAACACTCACTCATCATTTGTCGTTGATCTCAGCCAGAAGAGCTGCATTTGTTGAAATCTAAGAAAGTTGATAAAGTTTATACAAAAATTCATGTAAATGATACATAATTCATCATGTAAACATAAACAATTCATAAAAACAGCAGCTGTTGAATCACAAATTTTATTCATGGCTTCTTTAAGGGGAACCTTGGAGTTTAATCAGCGCTGTTAGATGATGCATGAATTCACTAATTAAGGAATTTATTGGATATTTATTTTTGCCAAGAAATGTCAAGACAGAAAGAGTCTTTTGACATTGTGACCAGTGGTCAAAAGACCAAAATAAAACAGAAAAGCAGTTCAGAGCTCTTTGCTGCTTTTCTGGACAGCAGACCAGGTAGAAAAAAGACAAAAAAAATCTAAGCTGACCAGCCATTTCTCACACTTACCTTTTATCTATCATTCCAGGAAAAGTAATTAGAGTAATTGTGCAGGAAATGTAAAAGACTCATTTATGACTGCAGTGTGATTTAACACAGACCTGCAGGTTCTATCGTCTCGGATTGGTTGATGATTTCCATATGTTACAGTTAAAGGAAAAGGTGCTTTGAAACAAACTTTCTGAGGTTTGATGCAAATGTTGATTTGAATGTTAGTAAGAAAGTAGCAAAACTTCATAGACTTCAAATTCTCTCTGATATTAATTACATTTGCAGTGTTGTTTTGAGTTCACGTGTATCTGAGACAAAACAAGCTCTGCATTCAGGAAATTACCGGCACAGTCCATTCATAGACCATCTGATGCTGCTGCACACAAACACTGAAAACTGCTCCCATCAGATTCAGTCCAGCTGGAGACAAAAGATATGATCCAATCAGATCTACAGAGAAATATCCACACACTCACACACACACACACACACACACACACACAATGCACAACACCAGTGTAAACTCTAGAAAATGACATCATACAAACCCAAACACCACCTGGACATGAGATGATTAGGGAACAAGATTTCAGTTTAGAAAAACAGATACATTTGCTGTTTATATCTAATGACATCCAGGCCTTTTTTAATGTGCTTTAACGGTTCTTTTTGTGTCCCTCAGTGCAGCCGATGCACGGTGACAACAGACCTGTGACACTGTTAATATCAGCTTTCACTCTTAATAGAACAGAGAAAATGTCCATTGGCCACTGAAATTAAGCCAGCCATAGCGGAGACAACAAACACCCCTCAGCATCTCTCACATGAGTGATAAAATCTCACCTGAGATAAGACACTGAGGACCAGACTAATGCTGCAGGACAGAGACACTGATAAAAGCTGTTTGGAGGTAAACAAGAGAGAAAAATAAACAGTGTCTTAACCAGACGAGTGAGATCATCACAGCTCTCATTCTGCTCAGCGTTGTTATTTAACCCTTTATCAGCACACTTAATAAACATGAGGGTTAACACATCTCAGTGTCCCCCCCACACCAACACAACACAATGTTCTTGAGATGTTCCTCTGAGAGTTTGTGGCTTTAGTTACAAACCATTTCCTCTTTACAGCTCCTCATATCTGTTGTAATACCCTGCTGAGTGGATGCAATATAGTAAACGTAAAAATGACTATGCTAATCACTTTTTAATTTAAGCTTGCTTGTGCAAAATGTTCCAGTATTCTGCTGGTGTTCAGAGGTGTTCAGAGTGTTTGTTGGTCTGCAGAGAGGTTCTGTGTGGTTCCTTAATAACCGGTTCCCCCATGATATTCTTAAAGAGAAAGTTCACAGAGATGTGAACAGTGCAGGGTGCAGTTCTGGTGAGCTTCAACCCATTACCATCTAAACACTTGCCCATTATTTACTCATGCTCATCCAATATGATGTTTGTGCTCAACAGAAAGAACTGTGGAAGAATCTTCACCCGGCTCTCTTCCACAGAACGACACAGTGAGCATGTCTGCAAAAACTACGACCAACAAAATTAAACAATTAGGTCATGTGACGTGTGTGTATTGCATTTCTTCTTAAGACTGCAGCAGTGTTGTGTGAGCAATAGACCAAAGTATAAATCATGTATAAATCACACACACACACACACACACACACACACACACACACACACACACACACACACACACACACACACACACACACACACACACACACACACACACACACACACACACACACACACACACACACACACACACACACACACACACACACACACACACACACTCTTACATTCTCCCTAATCTTTGATTTGATAAGTCACTCACTTATGAATTTTCTTCCTGTTCTCATCTTGTTTCTGGAAATGCATCATGGGAGGGATCCGTGATTACAGGGTGCTGCTAAAATAAATAAAGACAGAAAGCAGGAAAGCACAAAAATAGTCCTTTTGTCCATGTTGTTCTTGATTGGCGTCAGTGGGACGCTGCAATTGTTTGTCCTCATAATTACTGTCACAAAATGACAGTTTTTAACATTAAAACACAATAGATCAAAAACACAAATCTTGAAGAACTGCCAATATTAAAAAAGAAGAGAAAAGTTGTGGGTTTTAAAGGGTGAAGGGCTACCATAGCACAACAAAATCTCTATTGTTTCTCCAAGAATGCAGTGAGATTAAATGAAAAGCAAGTCACCTTATTTTGTTTAGATGTTTGTCCTCAAAAAATTGAGATTTCAGCATTTTCAGAAACTGTGCTTATGAGAGAGAGTATATAACTACTAACTAGCTACATGTCTCAGCTGAATTCTTTCTAAAGAATCTGAGGACAGACTCATAGCTGAAACATATGTATGTGTATGTCCACCCTCAGATGTCTGAGATGTTCAGATGCCTGCATTCGGTCTGGCATTCAGTGTACAGCGTGAAAATCACAAGTCAGATCACTGAAAACATCAAGTGCTAATTTGAGATTTACTGACTGTCTGCAGAAAAAGGGCTTTAATTTTCACACTGAACATTTACAGACTTGGGGAGGGAGGGTCTCTTTGATTTGGAAACCCCACAGAAATAAATGAGACATTATGAATTGTAGCCGTACTGCAGTGTTAAAAACAGCTTCAGATGTGCTATAAAGTTTCCTCAGACTATTCCTTTATTTTTTTAATCTGACAACAGCTGTTGGCTAAAACATTTATTCTCTTAGTAATTGAATCAACACTCATACAATAATGAGAAAAAGAAAATAATTTGCAGTATTTTATAAGCATAGATCTAAGGTGAACACAAATATTTCAGTTAAGATATCAGCAGTGACGTCCTGCAAGAGATTTGATGTCTTTGCAAACGTTTCTTAAACTCATTTAAACGCTCCGATGGGAAGCAGTCTTTAACACCTGAAGTCAGTACCCAGACGACTGCATCCAACTCCAGCTCCAGGTCCAATCATTTCCAGAGAGAAGTCCTTCTGCTGTGAGAGTGTGAGAGAAAGACCTCCAGACTGAGCAGAAGATAGCTACTGTACTCAACTAGCTGCTTTAGCAAAATTACTTTACTACCCATAAAACAGGCAAAAAACTTCTGCATCTGTTTTCTGTTACACAGCAAAATCTTCAGCCTAAACACACTGAGACATATTACATAAACACTTTTCAGTTAAAGTTTCAGTTAATGTCCAGTTAAAGTCAAACATGTCTAGTTTTGAGCATGGCTCACCCAATCAGATAATAGAACCAGAACTACCTGTTATATAACAGAAGGTAACGCATGTCAGGCTGCTGACACAACTTGGTTCTGGACATCCAGAGGTGAAGGAGCCGTCAGCAGCCCGTCAGCACACATTTTACACCCATCAACTGCTGCTCCAGTCCATCAGTCAGTCTCTGCTGTCACTGTCCAGGGTGCTGAAACGCTGCTGCCACAGCCGCGCAAATGTGAGCCCTGTAACGTCTGTCCTGTCCCTCACCACTCGCAATAAACACAGAGAGAGGAAGAGCCGGAAAGGTTGACTTAAATAACCTTTAAACGGGTCAATGACAAGAAAGAACGTCAGAGATGCTGAAAAGAGAAATCTATCTAACTTGTTTGAGGTGTTAAAAACATCAGGGTAAGATGGAGAAAGGTGTTCGGTATCTGCTCACTGCACATTCGGAAACACTGCGCTTGTTAAACTCGTTTAGAACATACCAAAAACCAAACGTTTCTTCTTTAACCACACACACACAGCTGTGCCACATTATCTGAGTTGCAGAACATCTGCTTTTGTGCTCAGCAGAAGAAAGACAAACAGGTCTGGAGAGATATGATGCCAATAAATGATGAGAGTTTTTGTTGTTGAGTGACTTATTACTTTAAACCGATCAGTCTGTGATGTCAAATTTTGGGCAGAAGAACAAGTAGAACATCGGTCATCAGGTTCGGTCCTGCTGGAAAGAACAGAAGAAATTTTGTAGCAAAACCACACAGTTCACTGGCAACACAAGAAACCAACAAATCAATTAACTGACCAATCAGCTACGCTGAACAGAAACATGCAAACTAATAAACCTTTGCCCAACGATTTGTCCTCCATCACAACTGGTTCTGAATCAGATTAGATTCTAATCTCTGAGATCTCTGATCACACAGTTTTAGCACAAGGCAAACATCACTCCTTCCATTTTTAACTGTAAAGAGATGACAGCCTTACACGTGTAGCCACACTGATTCCTTTCATGAAGGCGTCTTTTATGCCACGACACATTTCTGTCCCCTCCTTACCAAAAAACATGTCCTCATTAAGTGCCCTCATTAGTGCTCTAGCCGTGCTGAATGCCCACACAACCTGACTTACACCCACATGCATCCTGATGAAACAAAATTGTGCTAAATATCTAATACGACTATGTTCCCTGCAGCTCTTTGTGTCAATGGCAGAGAGAGACGAGGCTTTTTCTGAAGAGCTGTGACTCAGGCTGCACTCGGCTCTGATCCGACCCTCAGAACCCGTCTGAGCAACAGCACCACTGATGAAACCGGCGGCTGTAGCTGAGCATGTTAACCAGCGGCACACAGGAAGTCACCCGTCACACGCTAGACAGTCTGAAGGTTATGGATGAGAATCATAAATCCCAAGTGTTCTGATATAAAAATATAATTTGGTCTTTAAAGCACACTGATGGTCCCAGCATATCGGATGCAAAATATCTGAAGAAATGTTTAATATTATTTTTAATTAATATTAATATTAACACTAAGACATCAGCAGTGGTATTATACTGCACCACTCAAATATATAATTATACTTAGAAAACTGCAACAGAATGTCACATAATATAGAGAGGCTGGTATGTAGTATAATAAAGAAAAAGAAAGTTCTAATGCATCTGTTTTAACTGCTGGTTTTCTGAGGGCAATATAAAGACATGCACCTAAAAATCACTAACTCAGTAACTATCAGTGTTTGAAACCATCCGATGTTTAGGAAGAACACACTCTAAACATACATTCAGAAGCAGACCCCAAACAACATTTTCTCTTTCACTTCAGGCAGCAACCCACAAAATCCATTTGGACATTTTTTCCACTCCCCTTTCTTCTGCTTTCCACCCAGAAAACATCCATGGTTTTAAAACAAGCCTCTCAGCCGTTTTCCAATCACTCTCACACTGAGGTGAACACCCACCTCATGCCCGTCAGCCGTCTGACACACGGAGCCACGGCTACGGCGCCTCTGGCTGCTGGAGACACAGGAAAAGAAACATGAGGAAGGGAGAAAACACTACAGTTATATATGATCAGAAATCACAACACTATCAGGAAGATATCAGAAGAACTAGATCAGTAAAGCACAAACAAACGAAACAAATAACAAACACAGAACGTTAGACAGAGGTCCACTAAATGTAAATCTACTGTTTATCTCATCACCTCATAACATTAAATGTGAGTTTTTCAGAACTTCAAAGGGCAAATACAGACATATCGTGGTTCAATGTACAAAACATTCAAAACAATTCATTCAGAAATCCTCCGAATAAGATTAGAAATGGCCACAGAAGGACTTGAGTGATGTGTGAGGAAACCTCTGCAGTTCAAAGCAAATGAGAGGAAGCCCCTGTTGTGCAGCAGTGATGTCTGGACTTCAGGAGGAAGGTCTCTTTAATCCTTATGCTGCCAGCCAGAATGATGAGTTACACCTTTAATCTAGTGAGCTGAGAACTGATGGATGAGCTGCAGCAAGTGCATCTTTGACCACTTGCTAACCTGAGAGGTTCAGTCCTGCCTGATTTCAGATGGTAGCAAGAGAACTATATAAACAGAGGAACAGAGGAAGTAATGAAGCATGTTTCTCACAGGAATGAATGACACATCATGTATTCTTGTCCCTCTCATGCTTCCTGATGTAATCCATGACTTTAGTATTTAAAGCCTCTGTGATTTGTAACAACGTCAAATGAAACCAGGAATGGTTAGACCACACAACAAATGTTTATAGAGCTGCATAAATCATCTTTAGCTTTTGTTGCATTGGAGGATCATGTGAGTTTAAAGTAATTCATTCTCGTTGTGCTTCAGTTCTTTTCTGGATCTTCTCTATGAACGCAAAATAACGACAAACAACAACAAATTGTATTGATTCAAATGTTCTCCATAAACAAATGTGTCAAATTAAAAGGCTATTATCTCTGAATAAAGGGTAAAACTGGGTCATACAGCAGAACTGACAATGAAAATAATCTTTGCATGTCTTGAGCAGTAAAAAACCCCAAAAACTAAGCAGATATTTTTATCCCAGCAGAGCGATTATCTGAAAGATTTCACCTTGTTTCTGTTAACATTCTCCATTATTTTCAGTCTATAACAGACTCACAATTCGGAGCCCTGCAACACAAGAGAAAGATTCAGTTCTGCAGGGACAGACAAGTGTTACACTTCCAGCAGAAATGATCAAATGACTATTCTTATGATGAACCAAAATAACACACACACACAGAGGAGAGAGAGAGAGAGAGAGAGACACACACACACACAGAAGAGAGAGAGAGAGAGAGAGAGAGAGACACACACACACAGAAGAGAGAGAGAGAGAGAGTACAGGTTCCTTTATGTTCAAGGACTTTCACAAGCCTATCATTAAAACTAGAATGATGAGGATTCCTCCACTTATCTTGTGTGAGCAGCACGACCGTTACTGCAGCTCTTCCCATTACATGCTGAGGCAAACAAAACTGCCTTCTGTCTCTGCCAAGTTGTTTCCTGGCAGTTTCCTGCTGTCTCCATTAACTGTTTGTTATGAACACAATGAACATTTGACAGAAGTGGTGTCTACAGTAATGCAGTCTCTGGTGTTGGAGTTTTACTGACCACTCGTAACATTTACAGCAAGGTAAAACTTAGATGCTAACAACTCATGTTTGCACATATTATCCACTGTAAACAATTGCAATGTAAACCAAATATTATGTTGCAAACTCAAATCAAATGTTACAATCCAGTTTAGTATATTTTATATTTATGATTGACTCAATAAAGAAACCTTTTACTTGCATTTACTGTGAGAGCAGTATTAGTATTAATATTAGATACACTTGCCTACATATTTACAGTACATTTAGTGGGTCAAAGAGAATAAAAATGTCACGTTACAGCCATCCGAACAAAAGTCATGGTGTGTCAGAGTTGTACCTCCAGCTGTCTCCTGCTGTTTCATGTACAGTCTGCCCAAACACAACCTGTACGTCTCTCATTACTGCTGTGAGACTCCTGCCTACAGTTAAATGTGCTTTTTTTGCTCAGTGAGAAATATACCCCACAGGAACCTCCTATGAGCTCTGATGAAGATTTTTCTGATTTAAGATTTTCTAAGACTTTAGAAATTCACATTTGATTAAATAAGTGGCAACCTGACAACAACTTATGAAAACCAAAGAGAAAACTGTTCCTGAAATCAAACACAGATCAAGAACAATAAAGACCAAACAAAATAACCAACACGTCAAACTATTAACATGACAACTTGTTTTTATCTCTACATTTTGATGGTTTCATGCCCTTTGCTGGCAAGAATAACAAATATAAATTCAAGATAAACCATTTTTAGCTTTGGAGGATATAATTTAATGCTTAAGAATTTACACAGAAAAACGTCCCAGAACATTTGCAGACATAACCAATAACCTGTGAATAACTACACCTGTGACCATGTTAAATAATATTCATGCACAGTCACAGATTTTATTATTGTATCATCTGTATCATAGCATCATGATGATGCTTACATGTTTGTGTTTTGCTGTTGCTCATATTAAAGGCAGCTGTTTTAGCAACACATTTGGATAAATCATCTTGTGTTTTCTATAGCGCTATAGTTCTTTCTAAGGAGAGGTTTGTGTGCAGCCAGAACATGCCAAACTATTCAGGACCCCTTCTCAGTAACTATATCCCAACACCCTGCTAGCAGCCTAACACAACCCTAGCATATGGCTGTGTACTGCAAACATAGCTGCTGTTAAAGATGACTTCTGAACTACATTCTAATAAGTTCCACTGAGCATTATGACAGAAGAAATGTCACAACTTTGAAGTCTTGTGCTTTTGTCTCCGTCAGCTCAAGCTGGTTCATTCTCACATCACACTGTCCCGATCAATTTAGAGCAGAGAGAATGTTTTAGCCTGAAACTGACTAAACACACACACACACACACACACACACATGCACACGCACGCACACACACAGACACACACACAAACACACACACACACACTGAGAGAGGAGAGAGAATCAGACACTAAACAGAGAGAAACAGCAGAGCAAAATAAAAGGACTGACACAGATAGAGAGCAGCCCGTGTCATTGTCAAAAAAGCAACTGTCAGTCTTTGTCTTGTCACTGGAGAGAAACAACACTTCACCGCTGTCTCCAACCCTTCATCATAGATGGAGTCAGAGAGTGTCGTGTCTCAACATCACACGTCAGGCCACATAAGAAACACACTGCGACCCCACAGAACTCTTGACACTCTTCTGTGGAATAATATCAGTTTTCATCTCAAAGCAAATTTGGCCACTTTGAACTGTCAGTCATGTCAGGAAACGCTCGGGTTGAGGAATGCACAGTGGGTGATACAGCTGCCCTGAGTTTGTTGATCAAATACAAGAGTCTGAGTGTTTATCTGGCTGACGTACATGTGAATTGATAAGAGTGTGTTTACTTTTCACATATACAAAATCGATCTGAATACTGTGTGTTATTCAAAGACAGAAAAACAAAGACAAACAGCTTTTAAATAAGATCAGTAAGAGAGGAACATCATATTGTCCCCATTTCCTTCAACACTAATTTGCATTTTAATTCACTCACATTAGCTCATTTTAATTTAAGCTAATTAAATAAAAGTCCTCCTCACAACAGTCACCTACATTTTGCCTTTTGGTAAAGGAGCCATTTCTTCTGCTGGCTGTCCTCTGATGTCACAGAGATACCAAACAGACTCTAAATATGCTGCACTAATGACTGAGTCTGGCCTCAGGGTGATGGTCTGAAGAAGCTGTTTAGAGGAAAACACTGTAAGGGACTCACAGCTCAAAACTATAAACCTTATTAGAAGGAGCTTTAAAATTTCCCTTTTCTTACACAGCAGTGAAATTAAAGTTTCAGATGAGATATATTCCAGCAGTCACTTACAAAACCTATTAAAAGCTGGATGCATCATTTCTCTTAAGGATCTCATTTATTTCTCACAGAGATCATGTGATTATACCGAGAAAACATACTGCCTACTTACACTGAAGTCTCACACTGAAGTTTTCAAAACCTATTAAAAGGTTTTGAAAACCTTTTAATAGGTTTAGGATCCACACACACACACGCACAACCACACACACGTACACACACATATGAACACACACAGTGTCTGTTTTTCATTGACACCTCTGTTAAAGTTACAGACATCATCATCTCACACCTCTTGACATTTTATACAGTGACTAAGAACTGAATCACATTGCTGATAAACACTGATGAAATATTTACAGTGACGTGGCTCAGTGCAGTGGTGCAGCATTGAGCTGTTTGAGGTTTGATTGCGGTTTGAAGTTCTGTTGCCCGTCATTTGCTGTCTTCTTTCTGCAATAAGGACAAAAACACAAAGCATGTTGATGCCAGAGATGAGATTAGTCAAGCATAATTAATCAATTAATGTAATACAGATTTAATCATCAGAATCATCAGAAACTCACGTTTTGGTGTTTGATTGTACGGGCAAATCTCATCTAAAACTTTAACACAATTCTTCTGTGATGCTCTTTTGTAAATGAAAGGATGTTCACTTGTTCTGCATGAGTGAGACATGAAGAAGATCCAGGAGTTACCTTCTGCTTCCTCCAAACATTTCCATAAACTGAACAAGCAGCCAGACACACACACACACATTCACACATCAGTGTCTCAGGTGTGTGTGCCGCCCAGCCCTCAGATTGTGTCCTTTGATGTCGCTGCCGTTTCCTGTTTAATATTCCACTGTTGCACTCTGAAGACCCAAAGCTTGCAGGACATCACAATGCTAGAGCGTGTTAAGATTTCAGGAGTGACACTGGAGCGGAGAGAGAGAAAATAAACCCAACACTGTGTGATAAAAGCAGGCAGATAAAGAGAGGAAATATGGCTAACTTCCTATATATCCTTCTCAATAAATCGTAGCTGAAATCAGACTTTAACAGAGCTTATTTCCTCACAGCTGCTGTGAGGGCAGAGAAGTGTTCTCAGGTTTGTTTTACTCAAGTCTCAAAGTGGTATATTGAAACTTTAGATAGCAGAGTTCTGTATTTTGGTAAACGTGAGCACAGTTTGTGGTGAGATCTCCCTGTATAACACTTAATCTTAATTCATTTTCAAACCAAGCACTAACACAAAATTGTTTTCTTTCCTTAACATGAACTGTTAGAATATAACAGTAATCTCAAGCAAATAAATCTGTTCCATCACTCCTCCGCTCATTTGTTTTCGATTAAGTATCAATAACGAAGTGGGTATTGATCCAAACACACATAATTAATCTCACTGCTGTCTGTGAGAAACAAATGACAACTGAGAAACATCTCGTGATTTTTCTCTGGAGTAAAACCTCGCATCCACCTGCGCGTCACACGCGGCCTCTCCGGATAAACGTCTGGATGGCGAGTGAAGACACGGGCAGCGTTAATTAAATGGCAGTAAATTACCGGCAGAGGAGGTGCAGAGATGAAGCAGCCGCTGGTGAGACTCACATTGATGAAAAAGCGGCTCGAGCTGACGTGCAAACACACGCGCAAACACACGCGAGCGGCATTTCAATGACGCCATCACTGCGGCTTCAATAACCGGCTAAATTTGCGCGATTATTTATAGAACCATTTCCAATACAATGTGAATAATTCATGAAACTTCATTACTCTTATCGACTGTTTCCTGTGTCCTCACACAGCCACAGCTACAGATAATGTCTTCCTGTACTGATATTAGTGCAGCCTGGTTTTAGAACAGGCAGTGTTCTCCTTCAGGACGGTTTCTGCTGTCGGCACGCTTTGTTTGGTTCAGATGTTCTCTGCTTCATTGCATCCCAAGCAGCCGTATTAGTAATCCATCAGTGCTATTTCCAGTCTGTGGTCTGGCTGGCTGGCAGGGAGAGAAAGGATTGGAGGAGAGACCTTGGACACAGACAGCTCTTCAGTTTGTCACGGCAGCAAAATAAGCACACAAAGGTGTCTGTGTTTCTTGCTGGACTTCTGGAATAAAAGGAGGATGTGAGGGGACAAGATAAAGAAGGTAAACAACATCAGTGACACGCGCAACATGTCCGGCAACGCAAGATATATAATAATATAGCCGTGTAACGTGTTAGCGTGTGGCGGAAAGGTCTGGACAGGGGCTTTGTGTGTGCGTGTGGAGAGAGCGAGAGGTTGGATAATGTTTGTTTCCCGGATCGTCAATGCTTTGCCAACCAAAGAGCGTTTTGTTGCTCCATGCCAGAATTGTGAGCAGTGGAACTGAAAGAGAAGGGCTGTGTTCACAAAAGCACAAAAGCATGTTCTGCGTACTGCACAGTCATTTTGCTCAAATGTGTGAATTATACAAGCAGAGCACAGTATGTAGAAATCTGTATCCCACAATGCAATGCACTCCAACTGACCTTTAACTTCTAGTGTCTTGTGTCAACACAAAATGGCCCATTTCTGTTTTGAGTGGGTATAACTCACTGAATTAAATTTCCACAAAATAAGGTCTAGTGACACAGATTATTGTACAAACAACTAGTTAGAAATAAAGATTCTTGGAGGCGATGTTGCTGACATCACTTCCAGATGGAAGTATGAATTGTGGGATATGATTTCACACACAGTGTCTTCAGAATACTGCACACAACAAAGTATACATGCTATATACACAAATCATTTTGTTTCATTTTTGTTATGTTTATCTTTGGCTAATAGGTCGATTACAAGCACTGTGGGTAGAGAGGTAGTTAAGAGTTAAGAGAGGTGGTTAGAAACAGGGAGACACAGACAGATAAATCAACAGACACAGAGTTTCACATGCTGAATGGAAACAGAAGGCAGTGTATTTTAAGTACACATTTCAAATAAGAGCATTAAATGAACGTGTGATTGCAAAGAAAGTCACAGTGATGTGTGTGTAAGAGAGTGATGAGAAACGTCCAGCAGATGGCAGGAGTGTGTGCTGAAACCTGTGTCACTCTCTCTCTTACACACACGTCTTCAGAAAGAGAGAGAGCATGGCACCTTTTCTCTTACAGCAGGGAATCCAACATTGTGTTTCCAGAATCAATGTGAGGTGCTTGAAAAATGTGATGTTTTCCAGAGTGCAGGGTGACTGTTTGTTTTAATGCAGTCTCCAGCTTTCTCATCGCCTTCTGTAGTATCTCTCCTCACCTTCACCACAGCACAGACTGACTACAATGTGTGTGTGTGTGTGTAAAACATTGTTGCCTTAAATTCAAGTGAAGTAAATAGATGTGGCTAGTATAATCTGACAACATTAGCTATGACAACACTAAGACAACAACTAAGAAAAGACAACACTAAGACAACACTTTTAGGATCACGGGCCAGTCGCTTCACCTCTAACTCCATTGTGTTATAAAGCCATTGTGTGAAGGCTCTGGTACACAGCCTGTGAGTTTACCATTTGCATTTCTGCTAAAATTATAAAAGGGTGCTTGTTTTCAAAGCATTTTATTAACAGAAACTATGGCTGTCAAAGCAATAACAATGAATTGTGATTAATCATAGACTCACTGGAGCATGCAAAACTGTTTTTCTCCAGAGCAAGAAAAATGCTGCATTTCTTTTCAGCAGATCTGAGCTCTAAAGATGTTGATGCGAGAACATTTGTTTTCTGTATTCAAACTTCATGATTTATTTGTCTGAAATACAATCAAATATGGACCTACATTGAAGGAGTGACACAAGCTGTGGTGAAGGAAAAGTGTCGGCTCTTTTAAAATGAGTCAGTTAGCAACCACTCAGAACACCCTAGCAACAAATCACAAAATATCTTCTTTTGTGTGTCACACATTTATGAGCACAAAACCCCCTGAAACGTTTGTAAGATCAAAAAAAATAAAAAATCCAGCAAGCCTCAAGCACACATTAAAGCTGCTGTCAGCTGGGTGTGACCACACAAACACACAGTAAGCAGGGGGTCTCCCCACGTCCACACTGTGACAGCAGCAGGGATGAAGCCCACCAGTCTAACCCATTACTGGTACAACACACCCCAGGTAGCTGTGAGTGTCTGAGACCATTTCAAGCTGCAGGTCAGCTAATTTCTCTGAGTCCATCTGTGAGGCTTTCAGCTTTAAAACATCTTCCACCCTGTAGCTGAGATCAGGGCAGTGCAGAGACTCCTTCATCTAACATAGCTCTCTGCTTCCAACACACAACTGTCTGCTAACGTAACAGAGGAAGGGTGGATGGGCAGCTCATACCAAACCTGCTGTAGCAGCAAAAACTGTTCATTAAAAGTTTTTTCAGTCTTTCCACTGGTCATGAATTCTGAGCTCCATAGTTTGTGTTTGATTTGAGGAGGTGCGTGAAAGAGTCAGAAGTTCTCTAACTTTTTCTGTGATTAGTCTCAGAGAAAAGCAAAAATCACACAAGACCTAAAGCAAAAGACTCCAGTAATCTCATAAGCATCTCCTCTTGAGGTTCAGAAGAGATCTCACAACCAACAATGGTCCAAACTGTGCTCAGATTCTTCAGCACAACAAAATCAAATGCCAAAATCTCACAGTAATTCAAATATTCTCATCAAATTCCTACAGTGAGAAACGTTCTGATCTTAAATTAATATTAATAATCTTATTTTTTTACATAGTTTTGTGACTGTGCCGCTGCATCCAGTAAAATGAAGCTGAGAGCAGTGTGATGTTGGGGTGGTTAGCGTTGTGTTGGGGGAGTGTGTGTGTGTGAGCTGCATTAGTGTGTAAGTATAATGACTGCCGAGTACATTTCCCAGTGCATTTGCTCCATTCATAGTGTGACATTAATCACTGGGGTGCACTCCATTGTGTAATGAATGGAAATAAATGACCTCATCCACTCTGACAGGTTAATGTTCTCAGACTTCTAATACTCTTGCCTTCAAGACACACTTACACACAACTGCCTTTTGTCTTTTACTCTAATTCAGAAAGCGTGTCGGGTCCTGACTGTGGGCCAATCTCCATCAACATACCTTTATACAACAAGGTGACTCCGTTTGGGAAGAGAAAGAACATTCTCTGGTCTCTGCTGCATTGCAGTTTTCCCTGTGGCCAGTAGAGGGTTAATGATTCTTGTCTCTGTAGTTTGCTATTGTTAATCTTTATTCTAGTTGCGTGGTAGCGGCAACTGCATAATTACAAATCTGGTCAACTGTCACGGGGGTCTCACAATCCCACAGGCCGTGTTTAATATTTCTTGAGGAGCCCCTGGGTGACTAACTGACGGTTACATGTGCACAGCCTCTGCTCAGCTTATTCTACTCGGTCAGCATTTCTGTCCACTGCGTCAATTCTAATAAAACAACCAAATGTGTCACAGACGCCACAGGATCGGACTGCTGGTTCCACTCACACCAGTAATGTAGGGATGAATCTGTTCTGTGCTGCTGAGTGCTGACTGAAGATGTTGTGTCATGTCTCTTTATAAACACAGTTAAACATTTTCACAATACCTACAGCTTTCGTACCTACAACATTTAAAAAAATTCTAAAACTTTTAAAGTTTTAGACTACTAATAATTATATTTATTATATCAAAACCATTTAGGGAATGTGTATCTGTAAATACAGATAGTTTGTTGAGTTGTCATGAAGTTAATTTGGTTTTCCCTCACTGCACAAAAGTGTCTGATGATGGACACAAACAGACAGACTGACTGTAAGCAGTGAAAAACAGGATGAGACAGAAATGACCTAGTGCAAAGTGGAGAAATGTCTAACTAATGCTTCAATAGAGATTAAAGGATGAGGAAAAGATATTTAACAATATTAAAACAATTACAGTGTGGCAGATCTTTTAATAATGAGAAAAACAATAACCAGGGTACTGCTGCTCGTACAGACGGGATGCTCTGAATCACTGTGAAGCCTGGTAAAGACAGATCTGAAATATCTGAATATAACCTTATAAACTACTGATACAAGATTAATTCAGAGATAGAGGTGAGAGTCAGGAGTGGAAGAAGAGTTAAAAAGATACATACATGTCTATACATTCATTGCAATGCCTTAGCAACCACCAACATCAACCTAGCAACTGCACACACAACTGTTCGGATCACCCTAGCAACCACATGGCAATATCCTGCCTAGCAACTCCATAGCAACCTAACCCACTCAAAGCAGCACACAGAAAACCCTGGCTGTGATTTTGAACACCTCAGCAGTAATCACATTTTCCTCAGGAAACATAAAGATGTACCATTATTTATTTCTGTGCTCCACACCTACACAAAGCATCCATAAGTTCTTCCTCTTCTTTATATCCAGGCACATTTAGCTCAGATGAAGTTACAGGCACATCCAATTCCAGCTTAACTCAAACACCACGCCACGGTCCTTCAGGAGAAATCTCTGTTTGCCTCAGTGCGCTGGTGACATCAAAGCTGGGCTGCAATAGCTCTTCTTGAGCTATGATGCGATTTGTGACGTCCCCATTGGGGTCAGACAGTACCTTTAGACCCGCTCTGAACCGCTGGGGACTCTCTCACATCGGGCTGTGGAGAATGACCTTTCCCTCTATCCTGGAGGAAGTCCACCTCTCAGATCCCAGGAGACACGAGGGCAGAGAACAGACACCTGGTTAGTCTTCAGAGCCATGCCTGAGAGACCTCAGTGCTGTTGGGTCAGTCTGTATTTCCATGCAGCTGCTTTGCATCTCACACTGCCTGTTCATCTGCGTCCTTCTGGAAATAAAAAAATGAGTTATAATAATTATTGTATTATTTTAATCTGTAAATATGTCTAAAGTACCTCTGACTCAAGGTTAATGCATATATCTCTCATCACACTGGATTCCTCACCTTTACCTGTGTCATATGGAGATGTAAACGAGATCATCTGTTTGTGTGGATGCTGGACTCTCAGCACAGGTCTCA
Source organism: Yasuhikotakia modesta (assembly GCA_036877545.1). NCBI lineage: Eukaryota > Metazoa > Chordata > Actinopteri > Cypriniformes > Botiidae > Yasuhikotakia > Yasuhikotakia modesta. The sequence continues at coordinate 21,616 of JBAJNP010003144.1, read as the reverse complement.
TCATCATCATCATCGTGTTCCTCTGGTTAACACAGTTCATTTCCTGGTGGTGCTGCAGGATCTCAGCACATATTTACATCAGGCCACCTTGGGAGTCATTTTACCAACCGAGGTCCTAAACGCCTGTGACCTCGACTGATTCCTGCAACACCCCAGTGTGGAGAGACACTGAGACAAAAGATTCTATTTAGTTCTTCATACAAAGTAACAATAACAAAAACATTGGTTGAAATAAATGTGTGCTATATGCTCATGCAAAACTGGTTTCTAAGATGTTGCTAGGGTGTTATAGTTACTAATGTTTTGCTGTGTGGTTGCTAACTGGCTCAGATTAAAACAGCCCAGCCAAGCAAACGCTGATCTAGTCCCTGGATATGGATTAGTTCTGTCAACTAGTGTTAAAACGTCAACTAGTAAAAGTACAGAACTCCATAAAGCCCTGCTTGTGTCAGTGTTCTTATAATTTGAGGATGTGTCTATGCTTTTCTACATGACTTGACTTCCATGTTTTCGTTTGTTGGCTGATAAAACTGACACAAGAAATCTCAAGGACTTGAAGGAGAAACCTAAGCTGTATCAATATAATATGTGGAGTCCTGCTACTTTAATTAAATTAAATCACATACACAGGTATTTTAAGGGAATAAGCGAGTGTTTTAGGATGTGGTGAGAATGTTACAGGGGGCACAAGCAGCAGAAAGCTGATACATCTTTAATGAGTAATGTGTTACACAGAGTGGCCCTTTCATGATATGAAAACAACACATCAATAATTTACTCAGCTCAGCTAATGGTATGTGTGCACTGCAGTGATTTTGCAGACTCTCAAACAATTCTGAAGGTTGGACATCACTTAAGGTTCTCTGTTCTCATTATTATGGTTATTCTTTGCTCTGCCTCCCATGAGTTGAATATGTCTCATCGCTATGAGCTAAAGGCTCGATCCAAGGACTTATTATGAGAGAAAATTTGTCATCATTCAATGCAAATAAACAGTAACAGGCTCTTGCTCTCAGTCCAAGGACAGCAGAAATGCTTCAGAAGATGTGCATTGAAATGCACAGAACTTACAGCCTCATAATTTACCATAAATAATTGACTTTTAGAGCAACAGCAACTTAAGAAAGTAAAAACATTATTTACAGTCATGTCTAATTATTAAAGTAGTGATTTTTGCAAAGGCAAAAGTTTGTATAAAAAGCAGTTACCATGATATGAATGTGAGCAAACAGCTCTAATCACAACAGTGAAAGCACATTTATTATGTGAGCTCACAAAAATGTGCCGCTTGAGCAACATCAAATGGAGAAAACAGAAAAAAGTAAATGAATCAAAATGTTTTCCATCCAAAAAAAATCAATATTCTAACGTTTGAGTTTCTGAGTTTAATACCTTCTTTCTGAGGTGTGCACAGAGCAGGTAGTTTCAGCACTAAAGATGAAAACATTATTAACACTGAGTGCTTTCACTGAAAGACCGTGTTTTAATGCACATTGTTAGTGATATTAGCAGAGACTGGGGCACATCTAAATCTTCTCCGGCACCCAGTTTGATGGCATATTCATATTTTGACCTTATAAGTTATTTTAATATCAAAAGAAATAAGAAAAAGGAATAAAAATGTTTTAAACACAATTTAAATTTTTAGACATAAGTCTATTTATCATTTTGACATTATTTGCATAACAATAAAGGACATATTTCCTACCAAACTGTTGCTACTGTATTAAATAAATAGCTATATTGTTTAATGTCAGGATGTAAAAATAATTGATGTTCTTGAGTGTGTGTGGGGGGATAAGAGCTGATTATGTGTGTGTGAGTTTGTGAGAAACACACAGATCATACCGTCCGTCCAAGGAGCAAATAAACCCTGTGCTTCCCATCAGAGACAGTAAGTCCAAACACACAGCCCATCCAAAAACTGTTGAATTAAGTGTAGAATTTATTTAAGCTTCTCAGTTTCACTGTCAGTGTCAAAGTGTGAAAAGCCCAGGAAACACTCCAGGTGTTAATAGTTACGGGTAAAACCTTTCTCATGTTCTGGAGTGAAGATTCTGAGATGCTCTCAGGTTACTTCTCGTGGGTTGTGCTTCCGAGACGTAACACTTCTGGGCAGACTGAGCTCAGACATGTGGCCACTATAAATTATTAAAATCTCATTGCTTATTCTGCCTGCCTGTTCTCATCTTTGCACTGTGTAACGGAGGCCCTGTTGGCAGGGGAAAAGGGAACACAGCATTTGCATCAAGCCTTCTCCAAGTGGTCTGACTAACCGCTGAGGCGGAGGGGGGGGTTACCTGTTTACTCAGCGGATGAGGGCAGCCAGCATTTTGTTTGAGGTCAGTGGACTAATATCCTGTGTCACCTAGAGGATCAAGGGTTTGGGAATGGGGCTGTTTAGGATTCAGAGCCATAATACACCCATGAGGAAACAAAGTTCGACCCCAAGGGTAGAGGTGGAGACTGTACAGACGAGGTGGTGACACCTTGGGAACAGAAGATGCTGTATGTAAATTAGAGAGTCCAGTTTGAAAAAAAAAAAGAAGTCTGGAACTACCAGGGTTGTAAGTACCCACACTGAAAACTTTCAAATGTGTTATGGAAAAATGCTAAATCATGCAACACTGCTCTAAACTCCCATTGCAAGACTTCAGCATAAAGTCTGGTTCCATCTTATTTTAGCCAAGATTCACCCAATTAAACAGAAACAGATTTCTTGTTTTGTTGTATGTGTCATTCATACAGAAGTGTGTACCAGGATGTGTCGCCGGACACTGAATCAAACACTGCTGAGTTTTACTGCAGTACTTAAGATTTAAATCAAACAGTTTCTGTACATTACTAAAGCGCTGTACACTTTAGCTACACATTATACACCTATTTGATGCATTTGTTAACTTGCCACAATGAAACTGTGAATTACCCTTAATCTTAACAACTAGCATTAGCAATTATTCCAGCTTTTAAATGTTAAATAAGTGTATCTGCAAACACACCTGCCATCATGTGGAGCAGGTTTCTCCAGCGAACATTCAACATGCTTTACAGAGCCTAACTGAAGAGCTAACATCTCAGGTTTCTGCTTTACCTCCTGGTCTCACTGCAGACATCATGTCATTTAAAGGTGGGTGGGAGGGGTTTAGGTAGAGCGCATTTACTGATTGCCATAGCAACACACTCATCTGAGTACCTTTAGATTCCATCTGCACCTTTAGTCCACTCGTCTTCCTCAGAGCTTGTCTTACTTCAGTTCAGTTGTGTTTCTATAGTCGCTTCCACAACACAATGTTGTTCTGAAGCATCTTTACTGAGATCAAGGCCATAAAACCTGCAAACAAGTGTGACAATGATAATAAATGACACAGAGGCTACAGGAGAAAAACAGATTTATAACAGATAGCCAAAAGTGCATCAATCCTCAAATCATGTTGTAAAAATGTGACAATTCTAAAAAACAAGCCATATTAGCACATGTAACATGCTACACTGTGAATGTCTCATTCAGAACAGCACATGCAGTGCTACAATACATTCTGAATATACTTCTGTTCCTTCTTTTAAGAACCAGCATGCGCCTATGACTAGCAAACAACAAAGTGTTTCAGTGAATTATGGCTGGCTGTGAGTTTGTGGGGAGACTCTCAGGACATTTGTTTGCACCCTCACGCAGCCTCTCGCTCCTGCCTTTGTTCTTACCTGATTTATTATCTCTGTTTTTGGGTAGAATTTCTTTTACCCTGCAAAGGCTTTCTGTGCATTTTGCCCTCTCTTTCAAAGAGACATCATGTTTTAATGCCACCCTCTAAAGTGTTCTTCCACCCATAACTCATGTAGTCTCAGGACAATGGTGTGGCTGCCTTTGGTTCTGTCTGTGACCTGGTGAGGCTCATAACACAGATGTCAAAGGCAGCAGCAACATCATCGTAAAGGATGCAAGCATTCTGCTGTCTTTAGTGCCACTAGAAGGTGTGAACTAACTGGAGTGTGTCATTACACCATCTGATGTCCTCTGATTCCATTAGATGGGGTGTGATTGAGAAGAGCTACACCCTGAAAACAGCCACCATGTGATGGATATGAGACCCATGTGCCCTTCATCCAAAAAATATATCTTGGAATTACGGCTAACAGCTCAGAGAGTGTGATGAAGAAGAGAACTCTTACTGACATTACAAATGATAACTTTGACATGATGGAAGGAGTGTCGTGCTGTCGGAGATGCTCCTTAACTTCTATATAAGGGATTTTTTTAAGTGCTGGGGTTGAAGGATACATGATTTTGGGCCATCAGTCAGACACATGATGTCAGTGGGCAAACAGTGTGTCCTGTCAGCTCCAAACGTGAGACGCCTACAAAGATAAAGAGACTTTAAAAGACTTTTTTGAGGCTTTAGGTCTTTTGTAGCCTATCTCAATTCTTCCAACATAAGCACAGCATGGGGTTCAAAAAGTTCAGCCCCAAAAAGAACGTTTTCATCATTAAAATAAATAAACAAAAATGTATTTCTATATTTTACAGATGCACAGCTCACCATCTAACACATCCTCTTAAAACTAACCACTGATTCATTTAATCTCACATGCAGTTCACATCCCCCCCCGACTGACCAGTGCAAACACAGGCTTCAGGTTAAACAGGATAATCTCCTATAATTCTGTTTAGCTGCCTCTCTTCTTCTCCTCCTCATGCATTTCATCAGCCACAAATGGGGAAGACTGGGAGAAGACAAACAAACTTCTGTACCCTTTAGAGGCAAGCTAACAGTATCGTTGCAATATTCATACTAGTTCATAACAGCATAACTCTCAGGTGTCTATGCGTTTGATATAGAGGCCCAAAGATGTGCTATAAAACACACATTAATGAAGCAAACAAAAATAGAAAACAAACACCAATGGAATTATTACATACAAGAGAAAAGAGCCCCAGAACAGCTGCAGAACTAAACCAGTGATGTTGGCAGGTCACAGCTGAAATCTGGTTAAACTATAACATCACTGCTACACTGGTGGTTAACTCTGCAGGGCACCATACAAATCTAATGACATGCAGTCACAGTGCAACAGAGGAATTTTACTCCTGCTGTCTCCATGTATAGAAAAAGTTCAACTTGAGGTCACTTTATGCAAGACTACACAGACGTAACCAGTCAATGAACTATTCAACTAATTGACGCAGACTGACTCTGTTGGAAATCCAGGTTTAAGTCAGGCTTTCCAGAAAAGTGCTCTATGGCATTTGTATTACCAGCATCTAAGTTCCCTCTGATCAGGCTAAGACTGATTATAGCCTCCTGTACTCACCGCAGAAGCTCTCGTTACCATGTTCAGCAGCAGAGACTGAGGGATCTCCAATCTTCTCAACAGGGAGATGAACAATCAGCTGGAAGCCACAGATCCAAAGCCTGATTCAGAGAGACAGAGAGAGGAGAGTGAGAAGGAGAAAGAAAGAGAGAGAGAGAGAGAGAGAGAGAGAGGCTAAAACCTGAACCCTAATCCATCAACCCCCTGAAGAATCCAAACTCCTGAGCCACTTCACTGAGGAACCTGGTGATCTAAATATAAATATATAATCCTGTCATCCTTTACTCTTCTTTTTGAACCGACATAACTTTCTTTCTTCTGTGGAACCCAGATTAATGTATTCAAAAGTAATTTCCAATGATCAAAAATCTTCAAAACAAAAGAATGAGAATCAAACAGGTTTGAGGCAACCTGGAATTTATGACAAATTCTCTTTTTTGAGTGATTGACAGAATCCTACAGTAATATTCTTTCTGTTCCATCAAAGACATGATGATAGCAGCTTGCAGGCAGTGAGGCTGTGATTATTGTGTTTTTATCATCAGCCCAGAGCCATGACTGATCGCTCTTATAACCGTCAAACACAACACAGAACAGCCACCAAGTCCTGCCGTTTCTGACTCAGATTTGGTTAATGGCACAATTTGACTGACAAGCCATTGGATTGTGAAACAGGGTTTAAGATTTGATTTAGGTGATGAGAGCTGGGCAGGGGAATATCGTGATACTCACACGGAGACACCCGGGGTTCCACAGTCCGATAAATGTGCTTGTGTCCTGAGACGTTGAAGAGGAACTGAGAGATCATCTGTCTGTATGTGTTGAATGAGGGATTAATTAGAGATTCTCTGAATGAACAGATTTCTCCTGATTTGTTGTTGTGGGCGGTTTTGAAGTGTAAGTTGTTGCCCTGCTACTTCATGGAATATCTGACAGGAAATGGTAATACGGCGGGAACAGATTGCACACCAATTTTCATGTGCTTTTTCTTCATTTTGACCCAGAACTTTTATTTTAGCAGCACTTCCACATTCTATACTTTTGATGCTTAACCCTTGTAGCACATAACTGACTTCCTATTTCTTGTGTAATAGTTTAGTGAAGCAATACAGTGAGACAAGCAAGCCAGAGTCAAAGCCTGTAACAAAAAAACAAGTTATTAAATTATATAAGGTATATAACACCTACACACAATCAGAGAAGAACCTGACTGTATACTGCACTGAGGTTCTTTACCTGTAGAATGCCTGTAAACATATATACAGATATGTATATAAATAGGTAAATATGTATGAATGTATACACCACATGCTGACTTTAAATATATACAACATTGATGCATACATTTGCAATAAATACATTACAATTATTGAGCTGTTTTCAGGCAAAATAGCAACATTTGCACATATTATTTTGTTATTGGACATCTTAGTATAATCTACAGGATATGAACACTCAGAACATCTGATTCAACAGTCACCAAACTCAGTCTTCTCAGGCAGGTGACGCTGACTGTATAATATTATCAGCCTCTCTGAACAAGAATACACTGTCTGTCTCAGCTGACCCTCGGCTACAGAGGAGCTCTCTTTGCTCTCACTCCAGGGCAGAACCCATTAAACATTCATTTGCACTGGGGATATAATTTGGGCTGCCCCTGTCATTAGACATTATGGGAATACAGACTGCCATCAGTCTGACTGCAACAGAAGCAAAACCATGAGATGTGTGGCCATTTAACAGACACTGAGAGCTGCAGTTGTTATTTGTGTCAGTGTCCTGCAGTAACAATGTTGAGTAACAATGTTGAGTAACAATGTTGAGTAACAATGTTGAGTAACAATGTTGAAACAGAGTTCTGCTCACCCAGCTGAAAACTGACTGAGAACCGCAGGATTTTCTACAGCAATAGATATCTCTTATAATTTTTATACAGAGCACAACACTGAATGAGAGCCACTCATCACAACATACTCCACGATTAGCTGCGATTTGTCTTCATGTCATTGCACTGCCATCATCATTTCATTAGAAGTAAAAGGGCTGTTTGAAATGACTGATAATTCAGTGAAATGCTTTTGGGATGAAGTGGTAAACATGTTAACATATCAAGTTGAGGCAACTACATCAGCTTTAATGCTGTTATATAAAAATAGGTATAAATAAACTCATTTGTGCTCATGTTAAACTCGTGGCCACTATGCTAAGAATTGTGGGTAATTTTTGTGTAATTCTTGGTGAATGTTAAAGGCCAAAATCAAAACAGTACATCCTGTAGCTTAGATTCCTTACTGCTATTTAATGTGAAAGAACATGATGGACTCCCATCTTCTGGATGTTCTGAGATGTTATCAGCGCTACAGCTGTGATGGATGGTCTCGGTTCATGGGTCACCGGCAGCATCAGCGCCATCATCTACAGAACCTGCTGACTCATGTCACATGATGAAACCCTCCAGTGAAACTGATTTATGAGTTATCAAACAACTTTCATTATCATCTGCTTATTTATTGATCCTATAAATGAATCATAAGATACAGGCTAGTTCATAGTCCTACTGTATCAACACATTTTCTCTGAGTTGTTTATGCTGGTAGATGGTAATTGTTGCAGAAGCAGCAGGAACAGGTTGATCAAAGCAGGTGTTTCAATTTCTGTAACAAACCGTTCATTGGTGCCAGACATACAGAATGTTCCTGTAGAAATGCAGCATTTTCTTTCATCTCAGCATATTTACAAACGCTGAAGAGCAAATAATGACTGCATAACTGTATTCCTGCTGAATCAATATCATCTATTAATGATTCTAGGAGGTTTATGCAAACCGCATTTATTAATATCACAGAGGAGTTCATGTCATCTATTGAGATAAGCTCTCTGAAGTCAGCTACAGAAACACTCTCAGACAGAACAAAAGATGCCACTACTGATCAAGAGAGAGGAATTATGGGATACGAGACCACTTTGGACTGCCATTCATTCATCTTGATCCTCTTGTGTGATCTTCCCCTTAAAGCAAAACCTATTTTTATAATAAAGAAAACATGCAATTAATATATATTTCAAAAATATTCATATTTCTATAATATTTTTCTGTATGGGCCATATGTATCAGTATCAGACTGTAGGAAATATTATTTTAATAACTAGTTATTTTTCCATTCAGAAACAGCTTTGACATTCATTCTCAGGGTAAATGGTTAAACTTGGAAATCTGCCCCGTTTCCTCAGTTATTGTGAAAGGTTAGAATGGAATAAATATCCAGGACTGTGAGAAGTGATATTTCACTCAGAGAGCAGCACATTTCATATGCAAAGAAAATAAATTAGGACCAAACATAGTGCGAACTCATTACCTGTCAGTGATTTTCCATTTAAGGGCATTTCCTTCACAAACCTCAAGTTCCCCTGAAGAGAGATAAACACAGAAATATTACCACAGAGAAATCATATTCCTCTACCCAGAAACCATTGCAGCATTTAGTCGAATCCCAAATGAACAGCCCTGCACGCCTGCTGAAATATGATTCAGTGACAAAGTATTAGGGCTACATTCTGTTTCTCATGTGCATGACAACATCTCTCAGGTTTATACACTGTAATATGAAAAATCTGCCTCACAGTAGCTATGAATATTCAAAGCCGTGTTTAAAAAAAGCTGTTTAGAATTCATGTGTTTCTGATGCAATGCATTTAGATGTAAATGCTACTATTTAGTAATCAAATATTAATCAGCCTAAACAATAAAATTAAACATCTGGTATACAGACATCATATTTTTAAAACGGGTGCAATGCAGTTATGCAAATTTTAGACCAAGATGTGGCCCAGGACACACACAAACCTCGGACTTATCATGGTGTGAAGCACTAAAGAACTCACCAAATACAGAGTAAGTGTTTTTGTTTTAAATGGCAGATTAGTCTGACCATGCTGCATAATGTCTTTTGTTACTTTAAGACCAGTTTGACGATGTACAAACACAAACTATTACCACAAGACAACCCGTAACTAAGCTCAGAGGTGAGTCAACAGCTCCCAGATGAGTCAGTTTCACAACCTGTTCACCTCACAAGATGTTCCTGCTCAGCTAGATGCAGTAACAATGACACCTGATGCATATGAGTTCAGCTGACGTATGTCACCTCTGCTATGTCAGACTGGGGGAAGCCACTGGTTAGCATAGCCTTCAACACTAACGGCCTCTCCTGTGGCTGACTAGAGGCACAACAGACTGTGATCTTTCTCATCTTGTGTTGTCCCTCTATCCTGAGAAACAAGCTGTCCGTGTGAGCTAGCATTGACAATTCTTCTTCTGCTTGAACATTTCAGAGACGTTGCATCTGTGTCAGTGTTTTGTAGGGCCTCCTGACTATTTATAACAATGCTCACAGTCAAGGGAAGGTGCGTTTTTCAGGTAACTGGTGAAAAATAGATCTGTCATGAGCTCAGTGAGATTTTATGAGACACTATCAAACACACTGTGACACAAAAGTCTTGGCAACGCTTTATAATCCCAGAGGAAAATTTATTGGTCTTTCAGAGCTCAGGGGACTTAATGGAGTTTGCAGTAATATTTCATTTTTCCCGTACTTTAACAATTGTCTACTTCATGTCTATGTTTATTCTAAGACAGTGGTATAAAATGAATACAGTTGGCAAAGGTCAGGCAATTTGGTCTTGTAAGATTTTTGTGCTTTGAAGCGAGATCATCTGACTGAAAACCTGATATTCATTTTAGCAAATCTGAGCTAGCTGCTTTTGGTCTAGAAGACACAAGTAAAATATATTTATTCCTATAAGAAGAACAATTACAAATGTGTGACATGTAAAGCACATCTAAAGTTCACATGTAGAGCAAGTTTTAACTGTCAGATTAAAATAACAGAATAAAACTGAACAAAGAATCAGGTCACTGTGATACTATGGAGTAATTTAGTTTTGTGGGAATTGTTTGAATCACTGGATTCGTTTCTCCTGCAGGTTAAATGGAATAACAACAGGCTGCTGGAAATGAAACACCTTATTTTCAGTCACATCTGCAAAGACTAAAAACTCTATAAACTATAAGCTATAAACAGCATCTGTTTTTTGCCCTTTGCCACCAGGTCGCAATAATCCAGAAATGGCTAGACTTGTGTGAGCGCAGACACACAACTAGAAGTGGCAGAAAATGCACTAGTTTTAAAACACCACACAAAACTGTCTCTGTCAGTTAATATTTGTTTCTAAGAGACTGGGACTAGAGGAGGCGATGGAAAAGCTGTTTGGAGACCACAGGCTCCTGGTATGAATGGAATAGATCAGGAACATCTATTAGGGAACATTAAATGTCAAATTATTCAATGGCTGGTCACAGTCAGAACAGCAGGATATCTGGCTAATATAGATTGCCTGCTGGTCTGTACAGAGTCTGTTCTGTCACATTAGCCTGAACTCTAAACCCTCTTTTGGGGGCATTTTAAGTCACATTTGGTGACACGTCTCTGATATAATTCACAAACTTCTTACTCTAACAAGTTTGCAGAGAATACAACTAATAATGGTTTAATAAAATCCAAAGACCTGAAAATGTTTAGACCACTTGTGCAGTTCAGACTCGTTCCATTAGAGGAAGAAATGGAGAGAGAAAATGTTTTCTGGTGAGAAAGAACACAAGACTTGCACATTATTCACTAAAGCCATGGGCTAAATTGAGGCTGGAGTTGTCATATTGCTACAAATGACAATAACAGCCAGCAGTTACCTTGAAATATAAAGACTATGAAAATGGTCTCAGCAACAAGCCTTTTAAAGCAGCAAAAAATACACAGCTACAGCTCTTGTTGTTTACTGTCTATAACTACAGCAGCTGGCGGTTTGGAGAAAATAATTGTACATTTGTGAAGGAGATTGTTTACAGAGGAAAAGAACAGCGTCCATCCAGCGCTTAGCTTCTGACATAAAGCTTTTGTGATGCTGTACAGCGATATCTGACAGCTTCTTTCCTCCTCTGTCACTCCATGTCTGTCAACGTTTGGAAAACATCTTTATGATTTTTGGCCTCTGAAAACATCTTAGAACAACATATGCTTTAATTTAAACCACAAATATTCTGCTGAATAAGGTGTTATAAAGCTACATACTGCAGCGCTCACATCCAGCACACGGTATTATCTGATCCTGCTGTTCTTCTGGTTTTCACTTCAGTTTCCGGTTCCCCCACAATCTCAGTCAGGGTAAGAATCATTTATCTAAACCTCTCTCAGGTTTCTCATAATCTCAGCTGGTTTGATGCACTAACCGGTTGCCTGCAAGCGGCTGGTCACGTTTGATAAACCATCTGCTAAGTGAATAAATGTAAAGATTTGCTGTCATAGAGACACGACTGATGGAATTGTTCACATGATGTTGCTATAAACTTCTTACTGGGACCACAACACCACTAAACATCGCAGCATATGACCCAAAAAGCTGAGTATTTGAATGACATGCATTGAATCAGACAATGTGTTTTCATCAAGAGGATGCGTCATAATCTGGGATAGTAAGTCCTTCACCTGCACTGGTTGTACACACACGACTCAAACCCATGTTGGTGAGGATATGATGAATATACATGGGAGGCACTGGATCATTTTGACAGTGAGGACAGTAGGCATGATACACCGTCAAATAATCATTGGCAATTATTGAGTACAGTCAGAATGGTTAAAAGCTGGTGCCTAAAGAGCCATAAACAGAAGATCCATCCTTATTCTCTCCATTTAACCAAAAAAGATGACAGCTAGAAAGTGATGGCAAAAAAAACATGCAGAGAATTGTTCAGCTTTTTGTTGATTTTACAATCATCTCTGCACTAGCATGGAAATCTCCTAAAAGTTTTCATCAATCACAAGTTTTTTTTTGTCAAGTTCTGGTTAGAGATGCATTGTGAGTGAAACACACACTGTAAAACCACTCATCTAATAATGAAGGACATCCATTAATGTCAAGAATCTATAGAGTTAAATAAATATATAAATGCATAAATTAATTCTCAAATCTACTCAAATTGTGTTTCTGATCAGTGCACACATGACACACGCCTCTCACCAACGCAACACACGCCTCTCACCAACGCAACACAGGCCTCTCACCAACGCAACACAGGCCTCTCACCAACGCAACACAGGCCTCTCACCAACGCAACACACGCCTCTCACCAACGCAACACAGGCCTCTCACCAACGCAACGCACGCCTCTCACCAACGCAACGCACGCCTCTCACCAACGCAACGCACGCCTCTCACCAACGCAACACAGGCCTCTCACCAACGCAACACAGGCCTCTCACCAACGCAACACACGCCTCTCACCAACACAACACACGCCTCTCACCAACGCAACACACGCTCAACTCATCATGTTATCTTCTGTCACGTCTCCTATAATATTACAATAGTAAAAATGATTTTAATAAAACTAAAACAAGAACTACAAAAAGTACATCCAAACTGTTGTTAACCTCACACACACAACCAATAAAGTCTATAACAATAAACCAATAAAGTTTATAGCACAATAATTTATAATTTCATTAAGAAATTGAACTTCATTATTGTTAACCAACAATTGCAACTTTCAGAAATACATGTTTTTTCAGATGATTCTCTTGCCTTGAATAAACCGAGTTTAAGACTTTCTGCTTTAATTCTAAACCATCAAATACAGGATAAAGGAAAGTGTGTCAATGTACAGAGTTAAACTCTCCTGATAGTTTCTTTCTGAGTTTGTTTTGCATGAATCAGAATAACATTCACTTCATCTTCATTTGCTGAGGGAACACCTTTTGTGCTATGCAACAGAATTACAGAACAATCACTGTTACTCCAGCCTGCAGAGTATGTATGAAAGTTTTATTCTAATATGCAGGATGTCACACTAACGCTGGAACAGAATCATCACATCCTGGAGTAAAAGCAGTTTGTTCTGGGAAGCACCACAGGGGGCGCCGTGCTACAGGAGACAGAGGCCGGGTCAGGTCTGAGAAACACCGAAGTCTTTGAGAAAAGTTGTACAGCTCCAGAGCCAGCATATACACAGCCCATATCCTGTTCATGCTTTGTCAATCCTTTAAACAAAAGCTCTAGCCTGAAGCCTCATCACCTGTCTAATCCCACACACACCACCAGCCACACCGCTGGCAAAGTCAAGCTGTGTGCATGAATCTTAGCAGGAAGGGAAAGAAGTTTCTGCAGTGCAGTAGAAGAACGTCCTGGGCTTCTTCAGTAGACGTGTACCGGGAGAGGCAGGTGCATTTTAAATACAACTCCTGTCCTGCTACTGACCTCTGTGAAAGACTAATAACATGGTTAGGTGTTATTAGTGAGAAGTGACAGGAAGCTATCAGAACCTCAGCTACCCATGTGAGCACCACAGCACAATGTGTCACAATGTCAGACTTAAAACTTTTGGCAAACATCAAAAGACAACAAAACTGTGCTTTACAAATGCTACATGCAATATGCAAGGAATTTTGAAAGCCAGTGAAGCTGCAGAGAAACATGTGGCTGTAGAAAAGATTCAGATTCTCTTAATATGACATATTGTGTTTCTGGCAGAAATGAATCTGACTGACAGCAGCATGTTTGACTGACAGCAGAGTGTCACATTCATTCCCATTACAACTAGAGTCAGAACAGCATTGTTCATAAACTCCTTCTTTATTCACAAAATGACACTATTCACTGTTAAATAATTGATGAACACTGAGGGAACAGTGAAGAATGGCGAGTCGGAGCGTCTGCGATGCTTTCATCTGCTTCTGCTTTGCACAGGTGCCTAGATAAATTGGACAGTCATTTAACAGAACGTGATTGCCTTCATAAAAGTGAGCAGGGAGCAAAAAATGGCTTATAATTGAGGTCCATTCATCACTTTTGACCACATGACCGTGTCTTCAGGGGCTTAACTAAAACGATGATGTCACATAGAAGTTACTTCATTTGAGGGTCAAGAGAGATCTTTGCTGCCAAGCGTGAATTTTACATCCTCCTCTGATCTCTGATGAATTCATACAGCCATCAGATTTCCCTCCACTTCTCACCGCCCTTTAACAGACGCCATTTTGTCTCACTGCCTCTGTTTCACGATTGATTATTGTCTCAGCGCTCGTCCCTCTCGCTCTCTCTCGTCTCTTGTCCTCTACAACAGCTTCCCATCTCACTCGGGACTGGCAATCCAATTTATATTGTTATGTACACGCGGTGTGTTGGCAAATTGAATTGAATCTGGGACCTTGTTTTAATATTGCATGTATTCATCTCTAAAAATAGCCCGGAAGATAGATTTCCTCAGATGTGCGAACACATCCGACTCGGAGAGCCTCAGACGCTGTCTGAGAAATAAATGAAAAGGTTTATGAGGCCTTTACGTCGCTTTTTAAGCTAAATTGCTAAAACTGCATTTCACTAATGTTGCCGCTGTAAGGAAACGTAGTTGTTCCAGTTACTCTGTGCCTGTGGGGGAAGAAAAATATAAAATAGGATCTCTTTAATATCACTTACGCTGAAGTCTTTTGTTTCTCCTGAGAAAGACTCTGGTGAGCTCACACTGGTTACCAATGAGGCAAAGAAGCTCCACTTTTAGGAACATCCACACAGGATCTATTAAGGGATTCAAGACTTTCCATCCCTCAGTCCTGGTTTGTACTTCATGTCTGCAGATACCTGGAACGACATGTTAAAAGTTCCCTGCTTAATTTTTATGCAGCTTTGGGGAGCCAATCACAGTAAGTATACATTCATAATTAGGCATGTTGTGTCCAAAATAAAGGCTGACTAGTTAAATATGACTCTTACAAAGTCTGAAGATAAAGAGTTTACACAGTAGGTCAAAGAATGCTTAGAAATGTTGACTTTCTCATCAAATTCTCTATTTCAGAAGATCACAACCTGTTTTCCTTCTCAGGCTCTCTGGGTGAGAAACATCAGACTTCTGTAGGCAACACATGAATCCAATACTCACAACAGAGATTCAACACCTGTTATCAACCACCACTCCTGTTGCTGAGGAATGATTTCAGCTCACAACAAACCAATGTAATTAGATTCCTCAGCTTCAAACCAAATTAAACTCAAATCAAGCGTGAACCTGGCTTTAGTCTCATACTCTGAGCTATAAAAGAGAAACATCTGAGAAATGTTTTTCTCAGGGCTCCACAGCTGCTAAACGTCACGTCTGTTTGCATGAAGAAGAAAGTCAGTCAAACGAGCAGATCTGAGGCACGACTTGAGGAAAAGGAAAGCGGAAAACCGCCATCTTCCCGCATAATAAGCATATCAAAAGCCGTGTTTGCACAATACACATCAGAGACGAATAAACAGAAAAACAATGACAATCGGTTTGAAAGCAAATTACAGCCTGTCTGCTTCTCATTGTCAGGAACACATGGAGGGTCCTGGAAGAGACAGATTCAATAATATGATGACAATACAAGCAATAAAAGTCATTCTACCACAGAGTCTGTGACACAGCTGTTGATTGTTGGCAGTTCATTTCACTTGTCACAGAAATGTCCGGCTGTAGAACTAAACACACACTTTGCTATTTTCAGTTTTCGAAAGCCTTGCAAGACCCAATGCAACGTGAGAATAGATCTACTGAAGTCATGAAATGAATACTGATGACAGAATAGAATTTTTTAAGTGAACTTTTGCTGTAAGAAAGAGAAGCAGAACAGGGTGTGACTGCTCAACCAGACGCCTCACTCACTGTCCAGAGCTTTCAAACAACTATGACACCGGCAGTACTGGAGACACATTATAATTTAGGGCACAGAATTTTTTTCAAGGTAAACAA
Organism: Yasuhikotakia modesta; assembly: GCA_036877545.1. Taxonomy (NCBI): domain Eukaryota; kingdom Metazoa; phylum Chordata; class Actinopteri; order Cypriniformes; family Botiidae; genus Yasuhikotakia; species Yasuhikotakia modesta. The sequence goes on along the minus strand of JBAJNP010003144.1, from coordinate 5,487 downwards.
AACGCAGCAAAAGAGACAGAAAAATAATAACTTTCAGGTTACAACAGGTCTGCTGACATTAAATAAGAAAGGGAACTTGAATTCTTGTCTGTGTCACACAATAATCTCAATAAAACTGTTTGCATTATCAGCACTCGACAGGAACGGCTGTCATTCAACAGACTAGATATTCTGAGAGGATCAAATCTCTTTGTAAAGTTAAAATGGTATTCTTCAACTTTTAGTCATTACATCTTTTAGTCGCTACATCTTTGCCATTTTGTATGTGCATTGCGTTAGCAGCACAAAGGTTGTGGGTTCAATCCCAGGAGAGAGAGAGAGAGGAGGCTGTACACACATGGGTGTATAACCCTCAGATTACATTCATACATACATATTTCCTCCTGAAACAAACTGTACCTGTACAAACAGGGATTTTCTGAAGTGAGAATGGAAATCTGATGAAATTGAGAGGTTCACTGATAGAAGTGAACATATTTGATTCCCAGGATGTGAAGCGCATTGAGGTGAGAAACACAAAGTGTAAAAGATCCACTCAACTGTACTGGATACAATTTCCATCTTAACATTGGCAAAATAAAGATAGAAAGATAGACATCTCAGACAGTCCTGTGAGGAAACATCACCTCTGTGTCTGTTACCCTGAGCCTCAGAAAACTCTGTTTGAATGATGGATAAACCGAAGTGGATTCAACATACATGTGTTACTCTATTTATATGATATACACTAGAATATTATTACTGTTATTTCTGAGCAACATTCACTGATGCTGATGTGCGAACAGCTTCTGTATGATGTACCAGTGGCGTGTTCAGTAAATGATGTTCAGTAAATATTTTACAACTGGAATAAAGAGCTTTAAATATCTGCAAAACAAAACAATAATCAGTTCTGGTGTTAAAGTTCAGGAGATCTCTGAAAACCACAGCAGAGGGGTCGTCCTCAGACACGTCCTCAGACCACTTCTGAGAGTGTTCCTTAGATCACATCCAGAGCTTCTGTAGACCACCATCCAAACATTTCATCCACCTGCCACCCCTTCAAGATGTGGTTCTGATTTACTTTCAGTACATCTCAAGTTCCCTTGACTGAAACTCAGAGCGTCTGTCATCATGTCAGACACAGAGCTCCAGAAATGAACAAGTATGAAATGATATGTAAGTTTTATCAGAATCACTGCAGTGAAAATGCTGCTATTCTACACAATCTGCACTGAAACTCTCCGCAAACATCTGATCAAAACACTCCAGTGATTGATTCCATTCTCTTTTATTTTCTGCTTTTAAATGCCTCGATGAAAAGAAGTCTAACATGTGATACTCTAAAGAATAAAGACAGAACTGATAATATGATTAAGTTACATTTACACAATATCTTCCCAAACACATTCCAGAAAACTGTCTAAAAACCATAAATCCACATGTACATGAAAACACTGACACAATATAAAGACACAAACATATCAGATTCACCAGCAGGTATTTGATCATTTCTGTGATTATCATCAGATAAGTTAAGCTGCTTTACAGTTTAACAGTAACATCACATTATAAAGTTTCATGGTGATTAATCGCATGAATACAATAGATTTAAAATGTCTTTAATTTGATCTATATATAGTATGTGAATTTTAATATATTTCTGTTACTGTTTTGGGTCTATAACGGACACATCAGATATAACAGATATCAGTCAGATATCAGTTGCAAATATCCAACCTCTAATATAACCACAACTATTACTACAAAACACAGAACAAATGTATCTCCCTCCTTCTCACTTTTAAAAATACCCTGTAAAGAGATTCTTTTGACATCTGTCTACATGAAGCCATAAAATCATCTAAAACCCACAGACTGGTCTCAGATCAGCAGAGTCTGTGTCTTTCAGAGCAGGTTTAGATCAGAGAGGCTGGAGACAGAACTCATGTTAAATTCATCAAATGTTTGTCAAGCTAGTTTGTCAACGATCACCAGATTTTCAGCCTCCTGCATTCATCAACATCTAATTATAACACAAGTGAACTACACATATTCATGTCATGTACTTCCTCAAATTATCAGGTCATAGACACAGCTGCATGTGTAAATATACTATAAAAATAAAGACAAATAATAACAACAAAACAGCCAATAAGAGCCCAGAACACAGAAGAGCTCTTTAAATAAAATCTCATCGATTTGTGTAAGACAAAAAACACAATTAAAATATTCTCTGCTTCAGTTAAAAAGAATTCATCCTTATTACAACAATATTTGACAGATTCTAGTGCACTAGTACAGAACATCCCTATACCTGTGTGTCCACATCCTTGACAAGCATCAGACACGACTACAAAATCTGTCACATGAGAAAATCAAACATACATACAACGTGCATCAATCAGACACTAATATTTCATGTCAAACATAATTCATGAGCTGTAACCCTCATTTCACACATTAGTGTCACTGTATGAATCAGTTACACTTAATTCTAAACTGTCTTCAGGATCTGAGGTCTCTGTAAATATTGATTTCCTGCAGCCTAATATCAAACCTGACTGAACTCCATATGAATTCACCACACAGCCCTTGATCACACACTTACACACACACAGCCAGCTCATCAGTTTCACACATGTATTGTCAGAAGGTAAGCTGCCATTTGCTTTTGCCACATTATCTCTCTGGATTTACATAAATGTGTTTTCATTGCTGAATTATGCATTTTCTTCTGATCTGATATTCTCATCAGCATATTTTAGATATTCATTCGTTTTACGTTGTTTGGCATTAATATGTCACTCACTCAATCTCACACACACACACACACACACACACACACACACACAAACCTCATAGTGTTGAGCTGTCCTAAGATGTTTAAAGAGTTTTGTTAATCTTATCTAATCTTATGAATGATATGAGTAACATACATCAAACATACCATACACTGTTATTATGGTACATGCCATACATCGAAAATAGGTTTTATTTTTTAGCAACCTCAACTTTAAATCACTTGAAAAGAAAGTTATAAATATGAGGTCTTAATTCACTTTTGAAGCACATCAGGCCATATTGAAATGTGATATTAATTTGACACGTCTCCGCATGTTTTGCCCTCTTTGAATCCCCACTGGTAATATCTGATCTTCCTCCTTTTTCAACTTCCTCCAGTCTTACGCTTGATTTTTTATGCACCTTTCAAAGAAGTCGTTGTTTTTAATGTATTAAAGATCAAGACTCATATACCTCCCTTATTTAAGGTAATATTTGTTTGAACTCAAAATGGCTAATGTTTGGATTAAATGGATCCGGACAGAACTAGGTCTTAAAAACTCAGAACTAGCTCTATTCTAATGACATCTGAAATCCCCTGCAATACAGTTGTACAGCCGTGTGAAGATGAAACTCTTAACACACAGGTTACTGCTGTTGTCTTTAATCTTTAATGCAGGTTCTGTCCAGCAGAAATCTGTCTCAGATCTGCAAATCACAAAACAAATAACTTACTGTAAATATTTAAGGTTCTTATTTTTATCAAAACTCCCAACTGTAATGCCCAACTGTGATGCTAAAATGACATCAATCGTTCCCGTTTTGGGACATTTAATATATAAACATATGTATGTAAAGATAGTTAAAATGAAAACTGATGCACTATGTTTGAGTTGCTTTCTCTAGTTTTCTGTAGCAGAAACAATTCTCTTTTAATGCACAACACAGTAAAATACTGTGGCTGTAGATTTTTATTGGCCAATAGGATGAACAATCTCCAGCTCATCTCTTTCTGTGTGACTTTAGACTTATGTAAGAACTTTTGAACACATGTTTTTAGGCTTACGTCTATGTGAGCTGAGCATCTGATTTCTCATTTCCTCGTGAAGTCAAATGCTAAGGATGATGTTGTGGAACATAATCAATGCTGATGTGGGCAATTAATGTTCAAGTTTCACCTCTTCAAAGATGATAGGCGTGTAAAATGAGGATCATTCGCATGAACGCTTCCCTGCTGAGGTGAGGAGACCCTCTGATCTTCATCCTGAATGTGTCCTCAGACTGCATTCTTCACCGAATACTGGAGGACTCTGCAAACACATACTGATGGGATTTAAGATTTTTTTTACTGACCTTGTCAGATTGTCATGAAGGTCTGCAGGGGTTCTCCCTGTTACATCACTTCCTGTTTTCCTTGGAATGATAAACTATTTCCTGTTTACGCAAAAATGTATTTAGTTACTAAATACAAATATTTTATTAATATAATAAATGAATGTGTATGTAAAATGTGTTTATTCAGCTTCCATCAACTGTAAATGATCACACATTATTCATAACTCATGCAAGACTGATTAACTAGCACCTTTCAAACCTTTTTCTTATTTCCAGTCATGTACGCTAAACGCTTCCATTGGTTAAGTTCAAGCACAGTGAAGTGAATAAAACGCCATATAATCAATTAAGTTGTCATTGTTTATTAATGTAAATAAGTGTGATATCTCTCGCTCCAGAGAACCGTAAGAACAAATATTGATTCAAGTTATTTTATTTAACAAATTTAGGGTTTAAGATGCAGCATTTATGAGTTATTCACTATTTCCGCATGCATAACTGGCTGCCAAATGTTTGTAGGGCTGGTACTGATTTGAGCTCTTTCTCTGCATTAGTGAAGTACAGCAGCATATCTGGTTGATGACACATCATGTGCAGGATGAAGAGGAGGAAGAGGATGAACAGATATGAGATTTACAGGCCTCAGATGTGTTTTGTGATGTTTAGCATTAGCAGAGCGCTGCAGACTTTCTGCTTCACGTCTGTCAAGAAAAGTTGAGGTCATATTTCACTCTAAAATCAAAATAAAATGTCAGAAATGTCATTTATTGCATTGTGGCATTATTTTAATAAAGTCAATTAGATCTTTTATTACTTTAAACTATTACTATTACTTTTATTGTTTTATAATGCCCATGACTTTTAAGTTATAAGTGCTTCAATTACAATGGAATTGTGTTACAAAGGTGAAAAAAGATTTTTAAATAAGCTTATTTTTTAAATAAAGTATTTAAATGAGTTCAAAAATGAGTCCAAAATCAAAAAATGCTTGAAGAAAGTGTGGAAACATACATGAAACTCAACTCTGCGTTCATACATGCAGAATGCAGTGTTAACTCCCTGTCCTAAGGGAGTCGACTGCTGTTGTCTTCCACAGAGAAACACTTTATTTTAACCCTGGAGTCTCTCTCTTAAACATACATTGCCTACAAAAACTTAAAGATTACATTTAACATGTAAACCCTAACAAACATTATATTTGAACTCCTATGATTTGTTAGGAACAACAGTCTAACAGAAGTCCTGTGAAACTACAACTGTTTAAAAGATGTTGCTTAAAACAACATCATAACTTTTATAGGCAAAGACTCTGTACTTGGTACACTCAAGGCTATTTATGTATGTATGTATGTTTTAATAATACACATTGTTATCATAGTACAAAAAAAA
>JBAJNP010003143.1:0-36778 GCA_036877545.1 Yasuhikotakia modesta | reverse complement strand
TATTACATAACTGATACTGGTGTAAACAGAGTTTATGGGTATTTACTGTAATATAAACTTGTACATAATTCTTTAAAAACATTAAAATTGACCTTTTCTCTGAATTTGCGGTCTGTTTTTTAAAAAGCACACTCTTTTCCTAGTATTACAGGACTATTACATCCCAATAAATGTAAGGGTGGTGTGGTAATTTATCTAATTCACTCAGTTTTATTTTCTGAATGAAGTTTTAATTGCACCTTTCATTGTGAAGTCAAGGTCAGACTGTGGATTGACTTTCTGTGCAAATCGATAACCGCAAAAACTTTCCATTTAGTCCAACTGATGAAAAGTTAAATTAACATGGAACCGTATGTAACTACTTTTTAAAACAAGACCTTTGTGTAATTTCTAAGCCATACTGATTCCTCTGCATTGGGAAGTCAGATATTACCTGAATATTGAGCACATGGCTCAAGAATGACTAAACAAGGACCACCGCAAATGGCAAAACCCCACTCTTGCCACACATTTAATTACCACTGACAACTGTATAGCAGATTTGTAATTGGAGATTTTCTCAGTGTAATAGAGTCTCTCTCCCTCTCTCTCTCTCTCTCTCTCTCTCTCACCACTTGAGTGCTCTAATTGTAATCTTTCCATCAGAGAGGAACAGTGGGGTGCCTTTGCTTCATTGATGATATCTCTGATTGTTCATTTAAATTCAAATTTGGCCAGAAAAAGGATAATTAGTTGTATTAATAACCCAAAATGACTCGGTTGGTTGGGAGATGAAATGGCTTTTGTTTAGGTAAGATTTGGAGGATATTGGCAGCCTGCTGTGTGAGATGGGGGCTTTATTGGTCAAACAGGCTAGTGATGTGAATAAACTTTGATTACACAACACAAGGTCCCCTTCTAAACTCATCTGCTACCCCTATTGCAATAGTGTTGTCATTTGTCTGTTTGTAAACGAAGGTTTGGTGAAAAACGGTTTTGTCTGATGCAATTGTGTTACATATTGATGTCAGATTGTTGCATGAAGATCTAAACAGCCTGAGGGCCAAACCCAGATGGCACTGAAATCACAGATCATCAGGCCAGTGTGGTACACACACACACACACACACACACACACACACACACACACACCATCAATATTTCATAGTCTTTTTTATTAAATGGTAGTACATTTATTTCATATTTGTGATTGCTATGCAGCCAGACTGGCCAAATGGAGTGTAGATCAACTGCCTTATTTATGTATGCTTAAGGCATATTACATTATGTATAATGTGTATAATAAGGTGTATAATGTATAATTGTTATTTCTCACGTCATAAACAGCCTTATGCATTTACTAATGCAGAATAACAACGTTTTCCAAATTATCAACATAAAAATCCATATTTGTTAAGTCTGGTATTCCCACCCCAGGATATGAAGCTTTAATTAACACCTGTACCAATATTAAGATGCCTCATACAGTCAAATGCCTCATACAGTCAAAAGAGACAGAATTGTGTCAGTAAATCTTCTCGTTTAACTTGAATGAGGACGTGTCGTGCCCTCGGTGGCCGCTAGATGGCAGCCGCGCCATTTGTGACCAGCGCTTTCTGACGTCGCCGAAACAAAGAACACACGCAGTTACTGTAGCAAAGACAGACGCACCATTTTGTGAAATCTTCCTTTCAGATACATCATTTCGCTCATACAAAATAATATTGGAAAAAATTACGAGAAGAACATCTCCAATCAATTGCTGTTATATATTCAGATGTAATATAAGTAATGCAATGGAATTAACATGACTCAAATGTATGATTACTATTGCTAATGCTGTTATTATTAGAAGTAGAAGCAGTGATACAATTTTATTGAGAATAAAAAAACAATTCACAATTTTTTGTAAGATATGTATAAATATACAATAAGATACATTTTAAAGGTATATTACAATATATTTAAACTTTATCATTTATTTTACAGTGTTTGGGCAATTTTATATGTTTTTATAATAACGTTTTAGCGTTTGCTTAGAATATTAAAATTCATTACCATCTTTCTGCATTATTTAAAATGGGGTAATTCACAGCTCCTTTATACTTGTGAGCAATACGTACTGACTCAGTCCCCTCTGTGGCTTGCTAAATAGAAAAGAAACAGCTAAAATAAAGTATTAAAAATGCAACTGCTCAAATATGTTTAACAGAGTGAAACTTTGATCCTGGAAAATCTCCCATTATCAAATTTAACATCTTAGAATCCACTTTCTTAAATCTTGTTTAAAATCTTGCACATCCATGTATACTCTCTGTCTTTTGTGATATTACCAAACACACCTCTGTTTTCTCACCGGTGCATTTGTTGTTCAGCTGAAATGTGCTCACATGCAACAGTGTGATGAAAAGTCACAGACATCCAGCTGTTTTAGGGTCTTATAGAGGCGCGCGCTCTGCTTACGTTCCCATAAGCGCGTTCACACGTAATAGAAGTTGTTCGGTTGTTCTCCATCTGAAGAGGAGAAACAGCTACACGCTGCAGAGAAAACAAAACAGGGCCACAGCTTGTCAATTAAATTAAAGGGCGAAGCTAAATGAACAAAACGTCAAACGCGCATATTAAAGCTACATGGAATCGCCTGAGGAGCCTGTGAGACGTGCAGGTTACAGCTGATGGAAATAATACAACCTGGCGCAACCTGCACACGCTGGGATCGCGGTGTGGACAAGAGAGACCATCGTATCCAAACCCAACATACAGGCTCCTCAGTTCCAAACATGTTCTTCGTGTTAAATAAACGAGCTTTGAATGCATGTACTTTGAATTAAGTGGTTGTGTGTTTTTGCATCTTTCTGTATTAGATAAGTTATGTGTTATGCCTTACAGAAGATTAATTCTACCCGTGCTACATTTTAAAGGTCTTGTAGTATATTAGGTGTTTCTTGCCACAAGTCTGAGACTATATTATGTGTTGCTTTATGTTTTATTTTCCTGCTTGGAATGTTGTTTTTTACAATTTATTTTAGTTACACAACTTCAGAATGAAACCGAATATTCAGGAAACAATGTATTAGGTCAGAAATTGATAGAACTGTGAAAAATGGGTGTTACATACAGATACCAAACAATGAGCTTGACTTAAATGTTCTGTTTGCTAGAACAACAGGAAATAACTGTTTAGCAATGGGTTAACATGCAATGACTTGCAAGTGACAAATGAAAAAAAGTTTCTGCAAGTTTATTTTGAATATGAAGATAATAATAAAATGTATTAATAGAGTTAATAGGTTTAATTCTGTGTTTTTAATCCACAGAACCCTTATCTAAGATGTTGATGTATTTTATCTCAGGCGTCTCTGAAGTCCACCACTGCGATCAATCAGACACGCATCATCTGTAGCCAATGGCTCCCTCTGAGTGAGAGTGATCTGGCCTAAGTATCTCTGCTTGACGCCTGCTTTGCTGATTTTTGTCAGCGTTAATATGAGAAATGAGCTCTGAGCTGTGCCACTGATGTGTCTGAGAAAGCTAAATTGACATGGACACAGATTTCATCACTAAACCAGTATCTGATAGGGGCCCGTGCCCCACAGCATCTCATACACTGATGTGACCCATCTCAGACACACTGCATTGTTCCTCAAGCAACAGGTGACAGAAGCTACAAGCAAACGTGTCTGTGCCCACAGTGGCCCTCCTTTGAGGACCTGACCCAGGGCAGGCTGTCTGGCGACGTGCCCGATGGAAAAGTGAGCTGTCTCGGTTTGCGACATGCAGCGAGCTGAGGATGTCAAGTCACGTCTTCATCCGAAAAGAGTTTAATCCACATTTGAGGAACAAACAAAAACATCTTGTCATGGCTGAAGAGATCTGATCTCAGACCAGCGCTGATAGGCTGATGTGTTTATAATTCTGCAGTGTTTCAGTGCACAGAATGTGTTTTTTCTATTTCTCTGGTCAGTGTGTTTGTTATGAGAAAATCCTAAATCACTTGTTAAATTAATACCCAGAAAACATATTTCAGTACTATAAAAACTAATGGAATAATTCATCTTATCCCATAGCTGTGTTTTATTATTAGCTTATCTTTGTTTTAGCCTATTTCTCTTCTTCTTTTGCCTGCCTAAACATTTCTCCCTCTCTTAATCTTTCTGTTGTTGTGAGGTAATTGTGTGTGTGTGTGTGTGTGCATGTAACTTGCAGTTCCCATTGCAACATGAAGTACAGGGTAAAAAGTGTGTCTGGAATGGAGTGTGGCAGACCAGCAGGGTTTCAGATTAGCAGGGTTCCATCTGTTACCATTTTAAAAACCTAAGAGGTCAAACAGCATGAAGGTTTTTTACAATAAAATGTAAAGTTTCAGTTTTACAATAAACAACACCATGTGATTTGTGTACAAGCAAACAGTTAAAATGAAGGTAGCATGTTATTTTTAATTGTCTATTTGTAACAAACTAGATTGATGATTAGCAATTAAATGCATGACACCATGATGGTCCACAGCTGTACTAAATTACACACTGCAACCTATGTGTGTCATCAAATCCTGCCAGGTGAGAGTTCCCGCTTTCCATTTCTCCTGTTTTAGATGCCCTAGTTCTTTTTCCACCCTCCATTTCTCTCTTCTTCTCCTCTGGTTGCCTGGAGTATGCCCTGCAGGTATTTAACACAGCCCTGACTTTTCTGCTGTGCAATGCTGTTTTACAGGGCACAGGCATTAAACAGGGCCGGTCCTGGCTTCCCTGCCCTGCTTGTCAACCCAGCAGGCTAACAAAGGTGAATTTGCTCTGTATTATAGAGGCGTAGCAAAGCCATAGTGTGATAGCGCTGCTGCTCGGTCTAGTGTCCTGCTGACCCTTAATGCCCTGGCATTTCATGTTAAAGGCAGCACTGCGATGCATTTGTCCTAAACAGAGCAGTTATGCATAGTGTATTTTCATATAGATAGACCATTGACTAAATGTCAAAAGTATGGTCCCTAACCCCACCCATTTGGACAAGAAGACACAGACTTACATGGTAAGTGACAAATGACAGTATTTTTGTGGTTCTTTTTAAAGTGAGTTTTTCTAATATATATGATATCACAGTATAGAAAATAATAACAGAGAAATAATATACATAAGTGTGGGATCTGTGAATTTCATTGAATTTCTGCCTGTTATTTGACACTTAAATTTCACAGACATAACTCACAAACCATAAGTGGAATACACAGTTTTGTTCCTAGATATCTAGCTCACTTGCTTCTGAATGCCTCAGATAAATTTTTCAATATTCTTTAAACTTTAATCTGCTACCTAATTAGCACAACTTTTCAGTTATTCTGATAAAACCCACATGCCAAAACTTGTGTCAAGTCAGCCAATCAGATAGTAGCTTGCAAGACTAGAGAAGTGCATCAGTTGCTTCAAACAGTCTGAGAAAAAAAATTGTGGGCGGTTCTTGGGCATGTCATCTGAGGCTATCTGAGGTTGAGACTGTGTTTGTGAGAGATTTTTAAAATTGTTTAGATTTTTTTTACGTTACAGGTGTGGTGATTTTAGTGATTGACAGTTCATTCACATGCATCCGTGCACGTAAACACGGTTAAGTGTATTGCAGATTGCATGTCATTTAAGGAGACACTGTGCTTAGATTAATACACTATGCTTGTCAACCTGTTTAGTATGGAGGCCATTTAAATCGAATATTGTCATGGATATAGAAAAATACCATTCCACAAAAGTCCAATGAGGTAATTCGATTAGGCTTCTAAAATGGGAAATCTAACATGAACTAGCTCACAACTCATACAAATCTGATTTCAAAAGACATTAATAGAGAGGCCTAATGGGAAAAATGCCAATTAAGCATTGATTGCCTTGAAATGAATGTGCTTAGTGTTTTAGAAAGATTTGTGTGTGTGTTTGTGTGTCTGTCCTCAAAGCAACAGACAAAAGGGTGTGACCTTGGCCCTGTGGCACAAAATGGCAAAGCCTCCACAGGAGATGCTTGTACCCAACCTCTCTCTCTCTCCCTCTTTCTCGCCTGACCACTCTGTCACACAGCTATAGCTTCTTAGCCATGGAGGGGGTGCCAACACTATATTAATTGAGGGATTTCAAAAATAATAATAATAACAATAAAACATACCTCTACACCATATCTCTCCCACTCCAGCCAGCCCCCTGCTGTCAGAGTACATTAGGGGGTACCTGCAGAGAGAGAGAGGGAGAGAGAGAGAGGCAACAAAAAAGACAAGACGCCATCTCATCTCATCTGAAGGCAGCAACAATTTCCCTCCATTGTACCAAGGTGCAGCCTAAACTGATAGATTACAGATTAAATGACGGCCACACTTCACTTGCTTTTTCCCATCTTGCATACGCACGCAACGCCCTCCTTAATTTCAAACGGTTCTGCTATTCGCTGCCTTCTTGGCTTGTCAATTCTGCCTAATAGCAAGAGGCACTAGAACACCAGGGCCTGACAGACTCAGATCAAGAATGATGAACATCTCTTAGCAGCCTCTTCAGTCCTGACTTCAGTGAGCGCCACAAACTTCTTATGCAGAAATCAGCTGCGTGGCTCACAGGGCGCTCAACCACGTCAACACGTTGGTTGAGCGAGTCACACACATTTGTTTGCTTGTATTACTGTGGGGCACTGAAAAGAATGGGTTTAATTTACTTAAGAACACTTTATGACAAAATGCAAATGCTGTGGCGATGCGAATATCAGCCTTTTTAAAGTTTTTTTTTCTCTGAAATGCTGAAAGCTGCCGTCTGGGATCTGCTCTCGTGTGCGTTTACATTCAATAAGAAAAAACAGCTTAGTGTAAACAATTTTTGGCTTAGGAAGAACAATAACCTCCATATTGGTTGTTTTAAATTAAACGGCATCATTTAACACAAAACAGGTAACGTTGTACAGAAGTTTTAACCTGCAAACGGAACTGTTAACACAAATATAACATCTTTAATTACCAACAATAACTTTTTACTATCCCTGTATCACCCCCATACGATGCCCAGGCCTGCTTAATTAAATATTCAGATAACAGAGTCTATGGCCACCCCCACAAACACAATGCACAGATGTGCAATAGAAAATCTCATCTAATACAACAAGACATTTCTGACTGACTGTAGAAGGATAAAACAGGTTTAAACAAAAAACATGAGGCCCACTTCCCATGCAGGCCTCAACATCCTGTATTCCTTCCTTTTTGTTCCAACACACCTAAACTAATGAAGGAAAGGCATAATTTTCATTTCCACAAGTCTGTCTCGGTCCCCGCCCTTGTGAAGGAAAAACGAGAGGAAAAACATGAAACAGGGTCATTAAAAACCAAAACAGTGAGTAGATGCTTGTCTTCCACGGTTAGATTTGTATTGTATATTCTAATTTTACTGCCTAAATTAGAGAAATAAGCATTCCCATGTAAATTTATTCATGGTGAAGCAGAGGGAGTCTAAGGGGGTGCACTAAGATCTGCCAGATAATGCATAATTTCAGAGCTGAGGCCCTCATTTCTGCATCAAGCCCCTGCCGTAGCGCCTGGTCATTAAACGCTAAAATAATGGCAACCTCGCAGCTTCCTCAGCCTAATTGCCTCCTTCTCCATTGCTGCATTCTCAAGACAATAATGATGTAGTGTGCCTGTACCACCAGCCATTCTATTAATAAGCTTGTATTTCTAAGTGTGGCGGATGACGGCAGCGTCTTTGGAGTTCAATGCTCTGCATGTGCATCTGTGCGGTGCGTGAACCAAAAGTGACTGCCTCTCTCCCTGAGCATTCGTGTTTGCTGTGCAATGCCATTGGGCGTTCTCACACGCATTTATTTACATATGTGCAGCAGTCATAGAATCTCTGGTGTCACTGCTAATCTAGATGCAGGACAGAAATCAGAAGAAGAAAACTAGTATTTTGCTTGTCAGTACTAGTTTGTGGTGTGGAGCTGGTGATAGTTATTTAGGTAAAGCATGTGCTATTTTAATGAAATCCCTCCCCCCCAACACACACACATTTTTTAATTGTTGGGATTTTGGGAGACCAACGTGTGGGTTTCAAAGCAAAATCAATACGTCTAAGTTAAATTGTGAATGAGGTGTTTTCCTCTCTGTAATGAAACCCTTTATCTCTAGCCTTCTTTAAATTTGCTGGCTAATACAATCAACAACTTGCAGTCCAACAGACAAGCAATAACATACAGTAACTCGCCTTATAATGAAACCATCAGTAGAACACATTAGAGCATTCAAATAATTTCCTCCCAGAGGAAATTTGTTCAGTAGTTGCTCTTTTAATTCTCACAAGACTTATTTTTCTGTGTTTTTTTAACTTAAAAATGAGAAAAAGAGTGAAGAAGTGAAAATATGAGAAAAAATATGTTGTAAATGAGACAGTTATTGACATTCAGTATGAGTGTAAAGCTTTAAAATGGATATAGCTAGCATAGCTGAAATTATACAAAATTATTCATTTGGACGTTCAATCGTTTGAGTTCATGTTGAAATTTTTGCCTTATCATCATTGTAGTTTTGTTAAATCTGAGCACAGTTTGAGACCTTATTGAGATCTGTTCTGAAACTGCATGCTCTGAAAGACACATTTGAGAAACAAATAAGACAGTAAAGAAATGTTGTGTGTGTTCTTGTATGCAGTATAGATTTACTCCCTGTAAAGCTATAAGGATGTGGCTTTGGTTTATAGTTAGAAAGTGTTTGGTACTTGGTCAGACATCAAGGTCAAGGGCCCGGTTTGTGTTCTTCATCGCGTGCTTGAGTGTCTATAAATGTACGGCCCTGCTGCTGCCTCTGATGGCTGTAACGGTTCACGAGTTAACACTCAAAGCTCATCTCCTCACGTTCTGACTCGGAGGAGTCTTTCCACAGGGCACTTAAAGTTTTATCTGGCCGTTGAGGGAAACCTCAAGTGGTTTTGACGGCACTGACTTCCCTAAGCACCCTCTCAGCGCGCGATCTCTCTGAAACATTTAGCCTCTGTTCATCTACTCACATCCTTAAAAGCTGAAATTAATGACAGGAGCCCAGCCGCTCATTTATAATTGCTTCATTATAGAGCCGTGTTCTCCTGACAATAATGGTGTTTGTGGTGTATTTCTAATTATGTGGCATTTTTTGCGCTCGTTATCAAGGACTTCAGGTTTCCTCTAATTGCACGGAAAATAATGACCGTCTCTGCCTTAGACTCGCTAGACGTGTCTCTCATGGATTGTAGCACAAACAGTCTCTTCACGTAGCCTTAAATTCGCTGCATCAAAAATTGACCCTGTCTGTCCTCTTTTGGCCTTTGAGTTTATGACTCAACATTTTGTGTTTTATTTCTTTGTAAATTTCATAAATTCATCATTTGGGCGCTCATAAAATTTTCCTGTCGCTCATTGGGTTTGATCAGTCTTTTGTATCTTTTAAATTGAGTTCACATGAGTGATGGGACTTTTTCTCGTGCAAAGGCACGCTCAGAGGCAAGCGAGACGCGCCACACTTCACTGAAATCACAACTTAATACTTGAAACTCACCGCACGCGGCACTTCCGCATAAATATCGCTTTACACAGCGGGGTGAGAAAATTTAGAACTAAATGAAAACAAACAAACACAAAAAAATCATAATTATATCCAATAAGGCCCCCGAGGAGATAATCTTGCCACCTGACGTGTGCGAGAGATGACATTTGATGATGCATCCTGCTTAATAATCTGCTGCAGTGATGATGATAGCATCACCAATAAAATCGTCCTCAGATAGAAGCTTAATTCAACCACAGGAGATTAAAAACCTGCGCTTAACGCCCACTGTGCTCAGCTGTTCCTTCGCTCTGAGTTACGCAGACGGATATAGATAATGCCATTAGAATAATTAAAGTGTGTCATGAGCTGAACAAATCTTGCTGTTCCGAGTGGCGTGTAATAGTGACCACCACTGATGCTTCCATTTGAGAAAGAAATCCATATTAGCCTCAAACAAATAATAAAATGCCACAAGTCAGTTCTGTATCTCTGCTTAAAGGGTGGAAAGTCTCTCTTTTACACTTTTTTTTCCCTCTCTGTTCCTCTCTTTTTTTGGATTTCGCTGTTACAGCATCTACCTCCACCACAGTGGGAGCCCTCAGAGGCGGACTTAATTAGTTGCTAAGAGAAAGTCGGCTCTAGCGTGCGGTCGCTAGTTCTGAGCGGATCCAAGTTCTACTGTGAACTTTGCTAATTATCAGGTAGTCTGTAATTTTCCTCTCTCCCATGTGGCCCCTGACAAAGAGCTGCTAGAAAAGAGGGAACAATTAGATGACAATGATGCATGGATGTTGAGAGGGGGGTGAGAAGTGAATGGATAGATTTCATATTCCAGTCTGAATATGCCTGTCCGTCCGGCACACGTTCATTGTTTTAAAGTCATGACGAGCGTGAATGAGATCCAAACGAGACATCGCAATGCGACACATTTTCAACCTAAATGCACACGGGGTGCCTGGACGCCTCACTGTGCCAGTGATGTAATGAAGCGGAGTTATAAATACCCAAGTATTTGCACGTCCGATATGTTTTAAAACTACACCTGTCTTGATCCGTGGCAGATGATAATCATTAAATTTTCTTTAACCAGAATCAAATAAGCCGCTGACCTTGAAGAGCAAAAATGAAAATGGCTGTGTATGCTTTGTGGTGTGCAGTAACAAATGGATGTGCAATCTGAATTGGCTGTACTAGTGTTAATTTCTATTGGCATTCCATCCATTTTTTTGTGGAGTTCTAGCAGCTCACTATCAAGGTCATGGGTTTGATTTTATTAGGGAGTATGTGAGCTAAAAAACATACATTTGCACCATGTGTTACTTCGGATACGAGTGTCTCCCAAATGCATACATGTAAACTTTGGTGATAGATAAGATGTGACACAAGTTAAGATCTGAGTTCTGACATTTGTCACCATTGAGAACATTTTAAAGGACATTGCCATCTGCATTAACCCATAAATGCATTCAAATGTCAAGAATGCCAGAATAAGATTTCTATTGTGTTTTAAATAGACACCCAGTGTCACTTTTTGCCAGTCTTAATCGTTTGTGCTTCTTGTGTGGCCTTTAAAGTTCATTGTGTCAAGATCACCAAAGTTTTCAATTTACATTTATTCATTTGCCAGGCACTTTTACCCAAAGCAACTTACAGTGAATTCAATGTATACATATTTTGGGATTGAACCCACAACCTTTGCAGTGTTAACACAATGCTCTACCAATTGAGCTAACGGGAAGGCATTGTTAGCGAGAAGGGTTTGTATGTTCCTGCATCTTAACTTGTAGAGCTTTGTGTTTGCAGTGCAAGGTTGTGGGTTCGATTCCAGGGAATACAAGTACTAATAAAAATGTATCTGTACCTTAAAAAATAAGTCACTATGAATAAAAGTGTCCTGCCAAATTAATAAAGGAAAATGTGCATTCTCATAATGTTAGCAAAACTCCAGATGAAAAACCTGCTAACTTTAGGCACGTCCCAATAATATGGTACAAATATATTAATTGAATATATTAATTTTTATTTTAATTTTTTAATATTAAATGAATATAAGTTTTACAGATCAAGTTAAATTGTTGAGATTCACAAAACCTGTGATGTGGGTAATAATTGTGAAATAAAATTAATAAAATTTTTAGGTCGATAATTAACAATAATTGTAGGTGTAATGGGATCTTGCATATGTTCTTCTCGCAACTAAAAACATTTGTACCTTAAATGCTTTAAAAACACAAAAGTGTACTGAATTCATGATAAACACTTTAAACTTGAATTCTTCTAAAGCATTTTCTCAGAAGTCGCAGTCGCAGCCCCACAATCAACTCAGTGAAGTTGCTTATCCTTCAAGTCATTTAAAACCAACCAAGTTTAGTTCTCATTAAACATTCATTACGCTGCACTACTAACAGCGCTGAAGTTGGCTGTGTTTTCAAACACCACAGTCTTTTCCCCCCCACGCATTCCCCACCCCTCGCACCACATCCGCCCGGTCGCTGCAGAGTCTCTGTGTCAGTGATACCAGGGGAAAAACTTTTAACATGCATGCCAAAGAGCTTGCAGAAAAGAATCCACTTCTACCACGCTGCCTTTAATTGTCCCTCAGAGACCGGTGGAATTGGAATCTAAGTGGAAAAGCAGTCTAACTCCTATCCTTCTGTCTCTCTTTCTTCTCGCCATCTCTCAGGGGTCGCAGTGCTCAAGATGGAGAAAGGAGGGGCAGTTTGTTTTGGGGCCTTCAGTGTAGCTGTCTTTATGTTGTTGTAGTGTTTTCCTGTGCTCTCTCTCTCTCTCTCTCTCTCTCTCTCTCAGCTCCACACTGTTGGGCTTTATTAACCCTCCTAAGCATGAGGGACCTAAGGGAGGTCAGACATCGGTCGTTAAAAATCTATTGTGACTCGTCGGGAAAATGAATAAATGAGCGCATTATTTCCCCCCTCCGTGTTCCGCGCTGTTTGTCTAATCAAGTGCGAGCGGTGGGCGAAGTCAAGCGGGGCTGACGCGCACATTTTATTTAAGTTTTTTGGTCTGTCAGAGGAGCTTAGAGGTGTAATGAAGAAAGGAGCGGTGATTTGAAATATAATCCCATTACCCTGATGAAATTACAAAGACGGTGAGAGTTCACAAATCACCTGCTGTGTTTTCTATCAGCA
Source organism: Yasuhikotakia modesta (assembly GCA_036877545.1). Lineage (NCBI taxonomy): Eukaryota > Metazoa > Chordata > Actinopteri > Cypriniformes > Botiidae > Yasuhikotakia > Yasuhikotakia modesta. Next base: position 24,127 of record JBAJNP010003143.1, on the reverse strand, counting down.
GTGATGCCCCTGTTGAGGTGGTGGCACCCAATGGAAGCCAGAACGACCAATAAGAAGTGACAGCACTGTAACAGCAGTGAGACCGCAAAGCGGGGAGGAATGTGAGAGTTTCATGCTGCTGTTGCTGCATTTGAGCTGCTTTCTGCTCGGTGGGCTCTCCAGATTCAACACTGTTATGACAGGGCAAGTTTATTTACCGTTTCAGATCTAAAATGGCATTAGGATGCATACATGTCTGCATACAAGATTTACTATATCATGAATGAATAAGTAGGGCTCACTGGGGCAGCATGCACAGGTTGTTTGTGAGGGTCCACTCATAACATCAGACACGACCAATGAAGAAAAACACTTACATTACATTTATTCATTTGGGCAGATGCTTTCATCCAAAGCGACTTACAGTGAACGCAAGGTACACATATTTTTATCAGGACTTGCCACCCTCTGGGATCAAACCCACAACCTTTGCAGTGGCAATACAATGCTCTACCAGTTGAGCTAACAGAAAGGCGGTTCAGCAAACAGGAAGTCATAATTAAACAGTTTCTAATTATGACTTTAATAAGTTATTTCTATAGCAAGAGTATGACTCAGTATATTTTAATATAAATTAAACTAAATAGCAAATGAGCTTGATATTATTGCAGTCATACAAGTTTGGTGTGATCTGTATGATGACAGTTGTTTTATATGAGTGTCAGATTTTCTACAGTATTTTAGACAAACACTGTTCACATCAGCTGTGAAACTTACTATCAAAAAATGCATTTTTATAGAGTTTAAAACTTCCCTTTAGAAATATGATGGTACACATCATATCCATCAATGCTGTTGTGGGGCAGCGATTTGTATTGTGTATTTTATGATTAATATAACCTATAGAAACAAAAGTTAGAATCTTCCACACAGAGTATTACTCTGTAAGAAAATAAAAGATATATCAAAAGCGTTGACCACGTTAGCGAGACATTTGTGTGGTAATGGAAAGATTATGTGCGTTTCCTCTCAGGTGTTTACTGCCTAATCTCACAATTCAATCTAAGGCAATCCCAGCGAAGTGGCTATTGTGTTATTTGTGAGCACTGAATCCATATACCCTCTTTGATTTTTCTATTTGATAAGGCTGATACGGGCAGCTCATTCCTGAGGAAATAAAATACAGTTGCATTCCGGTCATACAGGGCTGGTGTGTGTGTGTGTATGTGGAGTAAATATTATCTTTCAAAGTTTCTTGGTCTGTCCTCTCGCTGAATTTCTGGTTTAATTGGTTGCCTCACATGCCCTTTAGGAGAACATTACGGAGGGCTAATAATGCTAAAATCTACATCTGCCTATAAAATGCAACCCATTTTTAACACTAATGAAGTCAATAGTGTCTCTGCGGGTGTGAAACCGTGAGTGTGCACATGAAATGTGGATTGGGTTCGGGTGCAGTGGTGTGGCACGCAGAGGGTTGCCCTTTCTCAGAATAGAGTCGCATTGAGGTTATTTGTGTCTAATTGGTGTGGTGGAATGATAATGACTTGACTGAAATGCCCTTTTAAACATTGTGAGCTCACATGTAGCTTCTCCATTGCCACGGCGCCCTGACTTATGGACCGCGTGGACGCACTTCAGAACTATAATGTGGGAACTTCTACAATAATTGCGTTATGTATTGCAGCTGTCTCCAATTAGGTCCAGCTACATTCTGATGAATGCAGAATTTTGAAGTTGTACATAATGCAACCGGTTGCAACATTTGACCGAATAACAGTAGGCCAAGAATGGTCCTAATGAGGATGTCACAATGGTTAATATTTCTACTTACAGAGAGACATTGGAAGCCAAGATATCAGCTTATTGGCTTGTTACTGTCCATGTTTAACTCCAATCAAATTCAAAAGTTTCTCAAATTCAGTATGTTACCTCATCACTGGTATCTGCTCATCTACTCCATGCACATGTGACAGCCAATCACAAGTGGGGGAGCAGATTGTGCAGAAAAAATACTTTGCTTTCCCCTCTGCCCAGTGGAAAACAGCACTGTCATGTGCCCATCCACGCTCATCTCCACGCTCAGCTTGCTCGCCCGCCTTTATTCAAAGTGACAGTAGCAGGGCTAGGGACCCTCTCCTCTGGCACCCGGGCTCCAGGCCTGCCCATGCATCTCTGTAGCAGCGCATTAATTCTAATAAAGAGCTGCTTTAGCGCATGAGAGTCCCACAAGGGGGTGGGGCTGCAGTGCAGGGGTAGGGGAAAGTGGTATAAATACACACTTTAATGAAGGCAGGACATGGGCGCAGGTGGCATGGCTGGGCAGGTGGCACCTCATGCCCTCAGGCTCCTGGGCGACACCGCTGTTGCAGCGTGCCCCGCTCTGGGGGGTTGAAGTGGTGAAGATTGCATTTTAATTACCAACCACTTCTTCTTCGTCCTTTACAGGGGTCACAGCCTGACTGTGCCTTTTGGAGTTGAATTTACAATGAAGGGAAAGTTTGTGAATGGTCACAGCAATGTATAGACAACCAGTGTGTTCTTTGGGGCCTTAATAAGGGTTTAAAATGAAACAACCATATGTTTATATATAACCAGAATTTGATGAATTAACCATTTATAGAAATTATAGAATTTGCAGCACAGCACTGTTCCAGTAGCTCAACTGGTAGAGCATTGTGTTACCAACGCAAAGTTGTGGGTTCAAGCCCAGGGAACGCATGTGCTGATAAAAAACGTATACCTTGAATTCATTGTATGTTGCTTTGAAAAAAAGTGTTGGTCAAATGAATAACTTAATTTGTTATGTGAAAACCAGTAATCTGAAATCACAATATTCAACAGATGGGGGGCCTAATTTTATTCCTCAAGATCTGATTGGCTCAAGGTGGTGGTGAAACATCAGGCCACAATATTATTGGTTAACCTTATTTTTTACCATCTGTGTAGCTTTGATTACATCAACAGGAGAAGTGAAAGCAAAAAAAAATGTTTCAAAAGGCAGAGTAAAAAATAATATGATAAAAACAGGATTATCTCAATAATATAGTTAGTCCAAAGACATTTAATAAATATAAGTGATTACATTTTATAATGTCTTTAATTCTGTTTTTTTCATTGTTGCAAGTCATACACTAAATGAACAAAAGATACTAATGAATCTTACTCAGTGTCATTAGCTGTGGCTATGTCAAGTTTTAAAACACACATATTGCTACTGCAGGGATAAATGTACCTGTGTTTTATCAGTGTCAAAGTTGTTATAGTCAGGAAATTACATCCACAGTATGATTTGAGAGAGAAAAGTTGTTTTGGACTGTGACAAGCAGCAGTCTCAGTGTGATTCCCAAGTTATCCTCCGACTGCAGGGACAGTTGACATATTTACAGCCTGCCTTCCCCAGTCACTGAATCATGTGTATGTCCAGGGTATTTCCATGGGGGAAAGGTGGAAATGTACAGCTTCACTCATGTATTAAACCACCCTGGAGTCCCATTCATTAACCATCACTTAAAGTTGGAGGTCCACACCTGGTTTTCTTCTCTCATTCCTTCACACTTTCTCTCTTTTTCCTCTCTTTCTCTCTTGGGGTAAGCCATCCTTCTCTCCTCCCAGCGCTAACTCAAAACTCTTGACGCTTTAAATGTTTCTTTTCTGGGGTTTGGAGCACATGAAGTGACCTTGGTAGGAGATGGTTTATGGATTTGACCTGGAAGTCCCCCTGACAAGCTTGGCTCCTGGTTCGACAAGGTGATGGAAGGAAAAAGTGATGAAAATGAGGAGAAAAGGAACATGTGGGCTGGGGGGAATGGTGGTTGTGTGTATGGGGGGGTCTGTAAGCATGGGACAGGTGAGGCTACGTCCCCACTTCCTCTGTCCCATTGGGGAGGAGACATTTCAGCTCGCCAGCACAGATGTTGTTGCATTGTCTGGAACGCCAGCCCAACAGGGAGCAAGTTCTCATTAGCTATTGTCTTCCACTCACAGCGAATCCCTGTGATTAATGCAGCAGTCGCTGGTACGTTGGTTACAAGAGCGGCTGGTGTTACTTTCTCTGTTTAAAAAAGAATGTTCCTCAACAAGTCTAGTTCGGTTTAACACATTTCTACCCTTTTCGCTCAGTGCATATTTTATCATGTTAACGTGTCTGTGGCTTAATAATCTACAACATTCAAACTCACTCCTGTCTGTCAGCACGCCATATTTGAGCGCCCATCATCCACACTGTATTTGTCATAAAAGCGTACCTTAATGGTGAAATCATTGGCGTGTGTGGAATAAAGGAAGTCATTGATGTTTTATGAAGATTAACCGTTATCCAGAGCAGAAAGCGTGCTGTCAGGCAAGGCCACGCCTGAGGGATTCTCCTGACGTATAATGTACCGTACCATGAAACAATCCCCTGATTCCCTAGGCCCTAAACCTGGAGTCGACACAATCTGGAAACGCTACATGTATCCATAAGGAATATGGTAGGAGACTTTCCACTTTCATTTACTCACTCCAAGAGACACGAAGACCACAATATTGTTCCTATAATCCTTTCTTCATAGTGCTTCATCCCCAATCGAGGCTGTGAACACATTGCAGTGCCCGAGGGCAGTAGCATGGGCAACCTGTGCTCTTCTCACATGAGTGAGCGGCGAGCGGTCCAGGGATCCGATCTGGCACGCTCAACCAGACAGGTGCATGATGGGAAGATGTGGGCTGTGAAGGGTGAGTTTTCTTACGTGGAGGTAATGTTGCTTTTGGAGCTGGTCTTGCTATTTTGGACCTTACTCAAGTTTATTTTTGCATAATATAAACATCCTTATATAATCTTGACAAACTACATACCACTAAAATAGATCAAACTTTAATATTTGCCATCTTTCTATTTTAACAATCTAACAGACATATTAATTTATTATATTAAATAATAATATAATATTATATATTCTAAAAATAATGAAATATTATATAATGTAAATATGAATTTATTCTAAAATATATATTATATGTAATATATCTTATAGAAATATATTATATTTCTTTGTGTCCAAAGTACACAAAAATACTGCCTGTTGTGTAAAGGTTTGTACAACCAATTTGGTCTGAGTATATCATTTCTCAGGTTTCTGTTTAAAACAGCTAACATTACAAAACTGTAAATATTCTTGATGAAGCCCTGAGTGCATGTCAACAGATATTACCCCATTCCTTTCTTAATAACCCAACTTCACAACCCAAACTCAAATAGAATAAATGGCTCAGCTCTCCATTAAACAAAAACAATATCCTGCTGTCCACAGATGTCTGGCTCTTAATAATGGAGTGTAAAAAGCTGAGTTAGTCTCACTCTACACATTGGAATAAAGAAATGACACAGACTCCCTTAGGAGTCACTAAGCCATTGGACATAAATCTCAAACAGTCTTGCTCTTGAAGGCTGGACCTTAGGTTACCATAAGAGACCATGCTAGTGGTTATTAAGTGAAAGTTTCCAATCGATAGCCAGAGAGGTGTAATCAGGGTGGGTTTAATTGCACTGGGAGACAACATTTATTCAGGTTATTGCCTTGGCTGTCTAGGGAGGGTTCATTTTCGCTTGGCGCCTATTCCTCTACTGCTCATGAACCCATTGGACGAGAGCGGAGAAATGGATAAGAATGCCCCTGACCTTTGACCCCCTCACCTTTATAGTGTGAGGTCACACCACTGAAATAGATTTTTAACTGGATGCATTAAAAATATAGCTATAGCAGACTGATCGCATGCACAATAAAGAGAGAGAAACAAAAAGGCCATTTTATGGGCCTTGTCTCATCCAAAAAGATGAGTCCCTGAAGTATATTAAAACTCCTTGTTTTTACCAATCTAGGATGTTTGACTCATAGGAAAGTTAAAAATTGTCAGGTCAGTGCATGTAGACCAACATAAGTTTATTAAGCAATATTATGCCTGTTATTTAAAGTATTTTCTGTTTTAGCTTAACAGCAGCCTTCCTGGTAGCTCAACTGGTAGAGCATTGTGTTAGCAGTGCAAAGGGTGTGGGTTTGATCCCAGGGAATGCAAGTACTGATAAAAAAATGTAAATGCTGATTAAAGTGTCTGCCAAATGATTAAATGTAAATTAAATGGCGTCTTAAAAACACATTTGCATTTAGTTACAACACTAATCATACACACCCAACTAGTACTAACTGAGTCCCTAAGACCCTGAGGTAGGGTCTTAGTTTACCACTGACAGCCTGACAGTCAAATAAACAAAATAAACAGCAATTGAGTTTCAATCATACAGAAATGAATCAAGCAATATATTGACTTCTAAAGCCAATTTTTGTAGCATCTTTTCAATGCTTTCAACTGTCACAATAGCATCACTTCTTTGCACAATATTTATATAGAGCTCCTGTCAGCTAATGTTGCTATATGAGGGCTTGATTAACTAGCCTGCATATCAAGAAATCAATCTGATTGGATTTTTAAATCAATCAACAGCTCTAAAAAACAGATTTTCAACACAACTATCCAAAACAGATCAGAACAGAAAAACATCTCAGCTTTAATCCAGTCACTGCAGAAGACATCGCCTGCCACAGGAAAACTGTGCACCATACGGGACAGTCAGTTACACTGGGAGCAGTTTTTTGGAGAGGAGTTGACTTGGCCCTGTCTCCCCTGTAAAGGCTGCGGGCTATTAATTTCTAGCTCCATGTGCTGCCTGATCACCAAAAAATTCCACGGGGCGACTTATTGCGGGGCAATTTAGTGCCACCAAATGACACTGATGTGAATGGATGGCTGGTGTCGCGTCAAATCTGCTAGATGTCAGTAAATTGGAACATATGTTGCTTAAACTATAACATCAGGATAATTCTCCCTTTTAAGACGGCTCATAAAACGGCAATTTACGAGCTAAAATTTGAGGTGATGATAACATAGATAATTTTTAATGGAAGGTTAATGTGGGAATCAAAGGATAAAATCTGAAGCCTTTGGCCTTCTGTAGGAAAGCTGTCTACTGAATGGCCACAAAAAAAGAGAAAAAATGTCGTATTTTATGCATCGTGGGGTGTTCCCCTTTCATTACGTTTTATAGCTTAAGGCATAAAAATATACTGAATATTTTCATGGATAATAAAATGTTAGATCCAAGCATGACAGAGAGAGATAGATAGACAGAGAGAGAGAGAGAGAGAGAGAGAAAGAGAGAGAGAGAGAAAGAGAGTAGCTTAGGCAAATTGATGCATATGAAGAACTTGTTCCCAAACTATTCCCCATCACCCAGGATTTAAGATCCCTCTGGAGTCCTGGAATTGTGCTGAGGCTCCTGGTTGCTTGTTTTCACAGTGGTTCTCTCCCAGGGCCCGGACCTGAACAGTTGGCAGTCGGCGGTCCGTGTTATTCCCAATGCTGCTCATTCCTAAATAGGCCACATCAGAGAAAACATGACTTTTCACTATTTTAATAAATGGAGTCCTGTCGGCTTCATTATTAATAGCATCTGCGCATACTTTTCAGACTCGGTTTGCGCAAAGCTGCATGAGTAATTTATATTCACATGCACGTGTGAGACTCCGGCCTCCAGTGTGTGTACGCCTGTTGTCTTCACTACTGTCAGATATGTGTAGCCAGATAAAATTTTAATGTTTACCAGGGCATCCCTGACCTTTCTAATGCACCTGGTTATTCGTAAAATCAACCTAGCGCTGAGGAACGATTAATCAATGTACAGTGACCTACCCTATTCAAACAGAACACAACAAACTGCACTGAAAAATTATCTTGTGCTACAACGTACAATAAATGATCATGTAGATTTGCTCATGCACTAATAAATACAAATAAGGCAGATTTCCATGACTAGGAGACGGAATTGTGTTTGGAATTCTCATAAAATGAAAAATGTTTACTGACAAACCTAAAGAGGTCAAACTAATATCATATGTATGATATTTATCATATGTAAATATCATATGTACATATTCTTCAAAGTTTGTTACTAACATTTCTTGGTCAGTGCAGATTTAAACCCTGAGTTTATTATTTTTTAGCGGATCAAAATTAATCCTGCACAACACTGAATGAGCATGGGATAACAAAATAAAAGTCATCTTACAGGAATAAACCATAAATTAAATTAAATTAAACACACTTAAACTGTAAATGTTTAATTCTAAATGTATAATTCTGTTCTGTACACACTTTGAATCTTTTAGTAATTCCTGAAACACCTGACAACAGTTCACATTTCTGATGTGTTCTTTATGTCTTCTTTATGTTTTAGCTGCTAAAACATTTCAGGTTGCTAATATTACTTAAGATTCAACAGCTAATGCAAAATGGCTTAAACTGGCTGTTTTGTTTTCGTATGTTTCCTGTTTGTACATGTGAAACCAAACTGTTACTATGGGAACACTATGGTAATCATTAGAACTTTAGGAGTTATTTTTCTTTTCTGTTCACTTTCTTTTCTCTTCACTTTTCTGTTCACTTGATAAACATAGTGATTCACTTTTGCATTTAAACATGGCCGTCATTCTCCAAACTTCCAAATGAGCCAATTAGATATAAATAATTATAATAATAATATTTTTTATATTTTTAAAGTTGTGACAAATAAGCTACATGAAAGCATAGTTTCTTAAAGTCACATTACAGAAAACTGTCTGTACTGGTGTGGTTGTGCAGACTGTCTAAGTTGAGAATAAAATTTAACACAGAACAAAATAAAAGTCCTAGTGCTCTACAGTTGGTTCTGGTGGGCAGCCATGGAGACCCCACAGTCGTATTTAGCTTCATCACCCTGACACTGGACCCAAAGAAAAGAGGCATTTAGTCAACGATGGCTGAGCTATGAAGGCTTGAATATTGCATGACCTACAAGGAGAAGGCAAAGACAATGTGAACGAGAGAGAAAGGAGGGGTGGATGGATGGAGAGGAGCTTCAGCGTGGGGGCTGAGGAGAAAGAAAAAAGGTGGAGGAAGATTGGGAACAGATGGTCGTGGCCCCCGTCTCTTCAGCACAACAGACGGGGGCCGCAAGATGGCAAGAGCACTAGCAAGAGTCAGCTACGTTCTGGGAGAATATGTGACGCCTAGCAGGCAGCATCGATTTTAATAAACGTCCAAAAAATGGTTAATCAAAGAGAGGAACATAAAGAATCAATCCTCACGATCATTTATGAACGTGTGCGTCTGTATAAGATGTTCTCACTCACAGTTCTGAAGTGACATCATCAAAGTGTGAAGACAAATGATGATGTCACACTACAGGCAGCAAAGGTTTTCTTTGAAAGTCAAACAGTTGAAGCTGCTGTGAGGGACCTCTCACCAGCTGATGTGTGTCAGATACTGAGGGCTGGATGATACTTTGAGCTCCAACAGCAAATTTATATATCTTGCCAGAAATTTGTCTTCCAAAAACATTATGAATACATGTAACATGATGTTTTTAAACTTACTAACAGCATACTAACGTCTGATTGGTTAACAGGAATTTTGTAGCCCATTTATATGCCTGCACGTAATCATGTTGAGCTTTTTTTAGCACTTTGAAGAATGACTGGTCAAAAGGACCAAAACCTTTCAATTACATCATCATGTTTTAATTAAACACCATTATGATACACCCACCGCTTACATAAATTGCCTGTACAGAAATTGTTGAATATTAAAAAAAACTCTAAAAACCATTTGATAAATTAGCCTCCGGTGTTGCTAACATTCAATCCATATATTAGGTCTCACTGATAAAAAAAGAACAGTCAGCGCAAGTACTAATTGAGGTTTAATTAGTATGTTAATATATTCACGGTGTCTGGATGAGGAAGGAGAGAGAGGAAAGACGGATGAGGTAAAGAGGTACAAGTTGCCTTTTCAACATGCATTTCCCTTCATCATTCTTTCTTTCTATCTCTGTCAGTCTGCGGTTTCCTCTCTCAACCACAAACACCTTTCCTTTCACAACCAATCACAATCTCTGCTGCCTCAACACTTAATAGATTAATATATACTAATGTAAATTAACCAGCGGGCCAGTAGAAGCATATGGAGATTTCTCAATTCTCAAATGGAGACCTTTTATATTCAAGGGTCCTGCTAGTTGGTGTAATCAATGACGGCATCTAAGTGGTACACTCACTCTCTCTCTCTCTCTCTCTCTCTCTCTCTCTCTCTCTCTCTATTGCTATGCTCTTTGCAAAGGGCAAAAGACCAGGAGCAGACGCGAGAGAATCATGCATCTTTGGGAATAAAAATTAATAAAATCATAGGATGTCAAAGTGTGCAGGAAAAATGGTGCCTGCTAATGGATTTTCAAACGAAAACAGCTTTTATGCAATCAATCTTTTGGTGCTGGGACCAATTATTTAAGTAATTGTTCATTGCAAATGCTACATGAATTTGCCCATTTGACGTCATTTCAAGTAAACATCTTTTTCTGTCATAAGGGCTGTGAGAGGTCTCTAATTAACTCCTTAGTGGCCAGACCCCTTTCTGCCTTCTATATAGTAAATCTTTCGATTCGTCTAATATAACCCATTCACTTTTTATCACATTGTCAGCTCAATGCAGCATGTTTAACCTGTTGTAGGAATGTCAGGTTTATGAAAAGTTCTACTGAATAATGTTTCATCAGTGTGAGCCACATTCATTGGTAACAGTTTCTTTACTTTATTCTGCCAGCCAAGTGTTTCTGTAGCTCAACTGGTAGAGCTTTGTGTTAGCAGTGCAAGGGTTGTGGGTTTGATCCCAGGGAATGCAAGTACTGATAAAAAAAAACTATAACTTGAATTAATTGTAAGTCATTTTGGATAAATGTGTCTGCCATGTACATGTACATGGCTTGAACCTGCAACCCATAACTTTTGCAAGTCATTATTATAAATACAATATTAAACAAAAAAGTTATAGATTGCAGCTTTAAATTTATATAATCATTATATGAAAACTGAATATATGGCTCAGCTGTATAGTGTGTGTGGTTTGTTTTGTTCTGGTTTTGTCTGTTCTCAGCTGCTGTCAGCCTCCAAGGTAACCTTACATTTAACTGTTGTGCGATACTGCCTTCACCAGATGTTTGTGTGTTGAGGAAGGAGGGGATAAAGAAACAGATGTCTGTACAGATAAGGAAAAAGAAAATCTGTGCTTTAATATCCCATAAATTGTTTAATGTAAAGTGCATCTCACTTCACATAAAATTAAGCATTAGGCACATCACTGCTATGCTAACGCAACCTGTTGGATCACATTGTTTGATTGGATGCACAACTAACCGTTGAGGTAAGTTTACATGGCTCTGTCTCGTCTCATTTTATTGCTAGTTCCTTATGTTGTTAGCATATCTTAAATACAAATTGCAGCAACAGTTAGGGCCTTGAGCTACAAAACATTAGTTTAGACACTGACTTATTTTTGTGCAACATGATTACAAAGATGGTGAAGCATTAAGTGGCTTATCATGGCATCTTCATTGTAGAAATTAACAATGCCATTTCGAAATATCAATAATATTTTAGTTTTTAATTATGCAAAACAAATTATTTGTAATATAAAATTGACATGAGACAAAAAGACATGAGAAATATAATGAAGTCTTTAATCTAACTATAATCTAACTTTAAGCAAATATAATCTAACTTTATATAATCTAATATAATAAAAAAATATTAGAGCATATATAATCTAACTTTAAGCAACACTTACACAGTGCCACATTTAAACCTGACTGAATTATATCTCCTCTGACTCACCTGGGCTTCTAGAATCACAATAGTCTATACCCCCTCTGCGCTGCTTCTGTAAATACATATAGATGCCATTTTAGATACAACTTATTTGTCAACTTTGTGATGTAAGGACTAGCTGAATACGGCTAAAGTTCCTAAATCCACGTAAAAGTTGTTTATGTTTAAAAAGTCATTCCTATGGCAACCTGCTTAAACCGGGCATGAGATAAGGATGCAGAACCAGGGCCCCAGGAGAGTCGTTAGGCATCTGTCTCCCGCCACACCCCACACCGCATTTCCCTCTCCCCTCAGACCTCAGCTGGGGAGGGGCAAGCACACAGCTAACAAATTGCCGCGTGTCTCCCCCTCTACAACGGCCATCGCCTTCTGACTGGGTTAATCAAACATCCGTTCACTGGCTCCCTCGCAGCTCACTGACCAGCAATTTCTTTACGACCGAGTACGGACGGATTGCCGCTCCATCCAGTGACAATTTCGGGGCTGACGCCCGTTTTTAGCCGGGTGTTCATACTCAAGAAATCCCAAATCAATTGTCCTGCTCCGTTACAATCACGTTGTTTCAGCTCTGTTGCTCATAGAGCCAGACCTCCATGGCATAATTCCCTCATGAAGTGTGTCGTGCTACATGAGTGAGGGCAGAGAAAAGGCCTGTCGGTGGCAAGGTTCATCAGAGAGCTCTGATTAGACATTTGCAGGTATCTGCAAGGGGCCCTCATGCTCCACTGGGTCTCAATGCACCTTCCCTTCTCAATATGTTCCAATCAAGACGCTTTTCTTTTCTCCGACTCTCTGCCTTTCTGAACAGCGGACAGATAAGAGCCAAACCGCTGCGTGTTCCCCGCGTGAACGATTCCATTTAACTAATGCACTGAAGAGCAACAAAGGATCAAGTGTCCTGAGCAGTGGTAAAAATAGGCTTTATGAAATAGATGATGATGACCATTCAAAAGCCGCTATCTTCCATTGCTGTCATACAGGAGCGTGCAGAGAGTAGTTTTTCATTAACTCTGACAAGACTTTTTATGTGTATCCTCATTAAAGGGAATATGGATTCATTACCAGACTTGTCTTTTTGATGAAAGCCGACCTCCCATTGTTCTTAACATCTATGCTACGCAGCTTGCGCATCGACGCTAGAGCATTAAAAATTCCATCCACCCATGCATTAAAATATTGGTCTGGATATATTATATTATCATTTTAAATAGTATAATTTTAATATATATATATTAAAATTGTTCTGAATTTTGATCTTTAACATTGCCATCATGGTTTCTATACAATTTATATACTTTACTGATCAATGGTATATTAGTTTAGTTGATTCATTGCTATGGGTGTGACAACTGAGCTATGGTTTGATTCTGCTATTCTGATATTTCTTCATGCAATTAAAAGTTTTTTTTCTTCAAAATGCAGGCAATGCATTATTTGTTTTGCTGTTTATTAAAGTCTTACACATTTTAATTAGCTGTCATGCAAGTCTCCCAGGTTGTTCGTTGTAGAGTGAGAATTAGTTTCTATTTAATGATCAGGACTTCATGGTTGTGTGGTTTATAAAGAACATCACTAAGTCATTTTTAATTGAGATGAGGTAATACTGTAGTCGCCGAAAACAAGTAATGAACTGTAGCATGTCATCCTTGGAAATTTGAAAAGGCAAGCTAATTTTGCATGACAGATTGTGAATGATTTAAATCTTCACGTTGCCTCCAAACACCTTTACAAAAATGTGGTCAATGTCCAAAGAAATATGCCTGGGAAATTGCTACAAGCAGAGTTTAATTGAAAAAAGGAAAACATGGACTAGGATATTTCAGGATATAATTAAAATTGTTACCATGAGTGCTAAAGTCGTGTTTACGATGCACAAAGAAAAGCCAGCATCAGACTACCTGGGAAAGAGCAAATTGTTCTCTCTGAGTTTATAAATGTTTAAAATAGGCCATTTTAGCAGTGAAATTAAATGAGTTATTTCATAGATTTAGTATCGAGGACACACTCAGGAGCTGCATGGAAACAAAGCACACCTTTAAAATGTCTGCTATTTAGTATTTTGCTGAAAAATGATTTGCCTGTAGAGGTATTAAATGTATCTGTACAGGGCAGTTGACATTGGTATATAAGTCTGTTTTGTGCCAACATTTAAAATTTACTGTGTAAGTTAATAAATGGCTGCGACACAAATCAGGGCCAAATAAAACATTGATACAACATCACCTGACATGATCACATTTCCCAGTTAAGCTTTAAAGTGACTTTCTGCATGTAATCAAGAAAAGGGAGATTTTGTGTGCAATACCCACAATGCACTTGGGTGGGTATTGCACATGGGTGATATGTTATAAAAAACAACATAGCAGTAGTTTAAAAGCAAATCCCTGACCACACCAGATAGATGGGGGTCTGCAAGACAATAACAGATCCATCACATCCCCCTGCTGGTTTTTTCAGCCTCATTGGCTGTAGTGTGTACATAAACCCTGCTTGAAACGTGCTGTCCATCAAGGAAACGACGCATTATTTTCCTGCGATGCACTTCTGCTAACACGCTTCCATTCATTTTCAAATCCCCCCTGTTTTTACGAGTCTCTGTCTGGCCTGAGAAAGTGCAATGGTGGTGTTGACAAACCCTGCAGTTTTTTACTGGATTATCATTATTCATTTTTAGACCTTGGAAACCATTTTATCTCGAGAGAGAAAGAGACAGTACAGGAGGAACAACGCTTCCCATAATATTGTGCCTTCATTAAAAGAAACCAGTTTTCTGTCCTGTTGATGTACTGTTTGTCTTTTTACATTGTTTTGATTGTATATTGCAATATATGTTTTTAAAGTGTTTCAGTGACAGTGTTTTATTAACATTTATTAACAAGATTTTAGGTTGAAATGTATATAATGTGTTTTCCACCTATTGAAATATTTGAAGGGATTTTTCAATTACAAATATTTCATGTAGGTTTATATTTATTATGAGCTCATAAAATCTGCATGCAAAAAATCCAACAAAATAAATAAATTAATAATTTATTATTATTCATAATTGATTATTTATATAATTGAACAAATATTTTATAAAAAGAGTAAAGCATGTTGCACTGCAGCATATGACAAAAGTATTTCATATCAACTACTTCTGTAAATAAAAACTCATTAAGTTATTATTAAATTTAGTGGGACAGTTTTCTAGCTGCAGATAATCCCTTCACTGATAAAGTGAAACCCAAAGCATATATGACTAAAGTCTTCTTCAGTCTCCAATCAACATGTTCACACACACACACAAACCAAAACTGCCTTAACACCTCTTCAGTCCCCACCTAGTGGTTTAGGGGCTCGTCTGAGGCAGGCAGCCTTGTTTTAGAAACAGATGATAAATAAATCAACGTGCACTAAGCACTGCTTCCACATGGCAATCGCCCTCCTTCATTGCTTCTGCACCTCATCAATCATGCCATTGTCTGCCTGAAAGGCGAGCCTTGTAAATGTCATCTCCACTCAAACCCAAGGAGAGGAGAATCAGAATTCACCCACCGAAGAGGGTCTCTCTCTCTCTCTCTGTCTCACACACTCTCTCGCTCTCTCACACATTTTTTTAATTGAGTACTGTAATTAAAGTAAAAAACCCGCCTGGACTGCCTTTTGACAGGACAGATGAAGACCCCTTTTAATAGGGCTATGAAACATGTTTGTTAAAAGGGATGAGGCAATATGTGGGCATATGATTGGTTGCCCTTCTGTGTCATAGTTTTCATTTATGATTAAAACCGGGGAAAATGGGGTCCTTGTGTTCAATTACACGAAAACTCGAAAGATTTTGCAAGTGGATTATGAGCGTAATTGTTTTTATCTATAATGATAATCAATAAAAATGTTGGATTATAGCTTGGCGCTACTACATAGAAAATAATGGTTTTAATCTTTGTAAGATCTCACTTTATATCCTAGACAGCAATGAGATTAAATGGAAGTGTAATGGAGATTTGCGTTTATCTCAACGGTTCTTAGATTTTTCTGCTATTAAAGACACCCTAGTTTTTTAGATCTAACTTCTCTAAAGTTTCAGATAAGATTTGAACAATATCTCAAACTTTGCTCAGATTCCAGAGTCTTCTCTCAGAAATAATAGATATTATTATAACTCACAATGTAAACATCAGCACAACGTTGGTGCATTAATGAAACTTAAATGAGAATTTATCTCCAGAGATGTGAAAGAAAAACCTTTCATCAATAAAAAATAATCTGGATGGTTCTTATTGATTTTTTGTAAATATGTCAATGAGTCTATGAGCTAATGTGTAGCTACATTTGTACTTAGCATGTTTCACTCACTATTATTATTATTTTCAACATGTTATTTTAATCCACCAACTCGTATTAGTGATGCCGCCGCGTTGGGCTACCATAAGAGAGGTGGGTGACTATAGAGAGGTAAACTGTGGGACCCCGCGTATCAATAGGACAAGAATGCCAAAATAAATCATGATGTTTAGCTGCTGTCTTTCAAACACCTCACCCAACGGGTTTTATGGCGGCGCTTAGCGTTATTGCAATCATCTGATAGCTGCGGCTAATTTATCGTATTGCCAAAACATGTTGCGCTTTGCTCCTGTAACATCATGTCTGCTCTACAAACTCTCCTAAACAGCAGCGAAAAGCGCTTAAAGTGATTTACTGAGGCTGTCAATAATGCCGCCGCTCGTCACAGCCGCATTTTGAAAAACCAAAGTCATCTAAACATTTCAGCGTAATAATGCGTCCATAGGGAACGCAGTCAGAAAACAAGGAAAAGCAATGCTAGAAATCCATCAGGCATATTTTTTTCACTTCAGATCACTTGATGGTTTCTTCGCGCGGGCCGTAGACGTGAAATAAAAGGGATGGCGAGCGATACGGCGCTGCTAGCGGCGGGGCAGACCCCATCAAACGCGAGAGTGGCACACACGCTGAATGAACACGTCAGCTACCTTTTGGCTTTTTTAAATGAAACGGCATAAAGGGCTCCCCTGCCACTCTGCTGCGCTGGCAGCCGCCACCAATTGCGTTGGAAAATCTATTTTGGAGCGAACGGTAAACCACCCCCAGCCCACCCCACCAACCCCCCATTTCTGGACCTCTTCTTTCCCTTCAAATCAAAAAGAAGAAAAGAACGACTGCTGGACTGACATCAATCAAAGCCGGGACGCGCCGGCGGCCGAGAACAGAAAAGAACGGGGTCTAGGGTTCACAGGTTAAAGCATGCAAGGGAGGAAGGGGGTTTTGGAAGGAGGGAAAAGGGGAGGGAGGGGGTGGGCAGAGGGAAATCGGGCAGCTTGTGCTGACTTCCGATATCCCCACATTGTAAAAAGTGCAGAGGAGAGAGTGAGAGAGAGAGGTAGCCCTTCTGTATTCGCCTGCCCTCATTAATCTTCATGCCATCTTCTTTACCTAGTCATGTAGAACGGCTCGATAGAGGGCCATATAATGGGGAAGGCCCGATGCCAATTACTAGGTTAACATAGTGTTCAGCCCCACCGCAACAAAGGAATGAGATTGTGGAGGATATCTGGGGTGCTGGGGAGCAACGCACAGCAGCATAAAAGAAAAAAAGAGGTTGACACAAAACAGGACATTACCACCATTTAGGTGATAACTAAACAAAACTAACACTCAACAGTCTGGACTGAGGTGATGTCATCGTCATGTTCGTCATAGTTTTTTACATTAAATATTAATTTTAATATTATGAATATATATAAATATTATAAATAAATATAATGTATATTCTTTTTAATGTTCAAAAATGTCTTAATCAAAATGAAAAGACTGTAGCCATGTGTAGATTTACTTTTTTTCAAAAACTATTAATAGTAATTCTGTGGTGGGTTTTGTGTTTTAATAAACACAACAGCTTTGCAACATCTTGTCTTTTGTGTACATGTATGGGGATGTTGTTTAGATAAGTTGTTTAAAAAATTGACTTTTTAATAATTTCATAATAAACATTAAACTCTGTATTAAACTCCACCAAAACAAAAATGTCAACCATCAACATGCAGATGCTCTGAGAGAGAGAATTATTATAATCCAAAGTGGCATTTGTGTAATACATCTGTGCTCTCTCTCTCACTCACTCTCTCTCACACTCTCTCTCACACTCTCTCTCTCTCTCACACACACTCACTCTTTCTCTCACACACACTGTGACTCTCTTGTGGTTAGTATTGTAAATATTTGCTGTGGTCTCATGTTATTTAGCATTTATTTGTAGCCAGTTTTTATCAGCTTCAGAGAAGGTCTCAGTGTGCTATTTTTTACATGCTAACCTGTGCATCTTCAATAAAAACTCCCAATTATTCCACAATGAAATGTTTTAGGCCTTTCCTACATTTTATAGCTCAATACAACACTTACTTTATGTAAACAAATAAAATTTATATGTAGACAGATATATATAGGAACGTAAATGACATATAGAGATGTGTAGAACATTTATAATTTAAATTTACACACACACATTTACTTACATACACATACAAAACAAAATATATACGCAATAGGATGTGTATTCAATATAATAATATACACATTTAATTTACCCTCTCTAGACAAAGATCAGGCAATAACAAGCTCTTGACAGCAAAAGCCAGCGAGAGGAAACAGCTTCACATTTGGTCGGTTGTGAGCCGGGTTGCCAGATAAGCTGCATTTTTGTCTGAAATGATAAGGCTGAGAAAGCAAACATATTACAGGCCTCGAAATTCTGTATCTATCGCTTCCCAATACCCCATGTCCAATAATTCATTCATTTGTAGCGCGTGGGGATGCGGCTCCCACACTACAGCTGCTCTGTACATACATCGCACTGATAACAGATCTGAAGGCAGAATTGGTAATACAGAGTGAATGGAACACTGTTAGAGCTGATTAAATGAATCTGACTGCTAGAATAGAAGAGCGAAGAGAGAGAGAAAGGGAGAGCGAGAGAGGGGATGATATGCAGAATTTCATATGACATGTGGCAGCTGCGGTAGAGAGCTGTTAGAGAAGAGGCCGACCCTTGTGACCTCTGTGTCACAGATAAAGGAACGCCTGCAACATCCAAATGCACCATTACAGGCCTGAATAGCATAATGATTGATCTGTTTCAGGTGATTGGCTGTAACGGTCACAGTTTGGGCCACAGATGTCGGGATTGCATATATGATGCAAACGTGTGATTTAAGTATAAGCTGGGTTGAATGTTTTCAATCAGTCACTAAACACATTGTTTTTTCGTGATGTACAACTAAAGTACTGTGATATAGTACAAAACAACTGTGCAAAAGTTGTGCTTGATGCTACAAAATAAAATAAATAAGATATAGTGTACAGTTATCTAGTCAAAAATAATAAACACGCCACAGAAGAATGATCATGAGGCAGAGAATTATGCAATTAACCAATCAAAATCAAGCATTTTAGAAACACAGATGTTGTAGAATTTCATAGTTGGAGGGCTGACAGAGTTGTTTTAATGCAGGATTTAACACAAGTCCACAGAAATGAGGGATGGCTTAAATACAGTTTGACCTTAACAGGTACATAATACTACATAAGAAATCATTGTTGGTTTAGCAAAAAGAGAGAGAGAGAGACAGAACAGTCATGGCCTTTATTGGGATCACTCATGATTAGCTGCCGTTTAAAATGGGTGTGAAGTGTCATTCAATTACAAATGCCAGAGCAGGGAGGGATCACTGCAAATATCAGGAACACTGTCTTGAATTAATGTAATGAGATGTGCTGGGCTTCCCTTTATATTAATAACATTCACATAGACTCATACATCCTGTGGTTGTGATATGAGCTGCTGTAGTCTGTTTATATGTCTGTTTAAAACTACATCAATTAAATGTAATGCTATTACTTAAAAACTATAAATGATACATCGCACACATCATTAGTTTCTGAATTTTCAACCTCTAGGAGATATTTTGTCATTTGTTCATCTATTTTAGAAGAATAAAGAAATATTTCACACAGTTTTTCATGTTTTGAAATTCTAATTCAAGCGTTGCGATGGGTTCTCCATTTTCCTCTCACCGGTCCACCATTCCATTACAGAAAAACACCAGGAGCAAAAGGTTACCTTTCTGCAGAAACATGTAAACAGTTAAAGGTCATCAAACAGGGCCGCAGTGACCAGGCAATGTACAGAAATAAAGGTTGTGGGACAAAGTGGCTTTTAAAAGCACCTGCTGTCGAAAGGCACGCAGGAGGCAGAGAGCACACGCTTTCCTCCATATGTACCTCCATAACTCTCCTAAAACTCAATTGAGTAAATTAGAATGGTGAGCATATATCAATGTGTAGGATTAACCTTGTTTACCACTGGGCCTCACGGCCTTGCTGTTATTTTATTGCGGTGTAACCACACTCAAAAACTGTTGCCTCCCCACTTTTGGTTGTTTACAGTCACATCAGGGCTAAAAAGGGGGTTTATGAAATATATCTATCCATCCATTTTCCAAACCCACTTGTACTTTTTAGGGTCACAGGGGGCTGGAGTCTATCCCACCATCTCGGGCCGTAGGCAGAATACACACTAACTATATTGACAGTTTAGTGCAGGACAAACACTCACACACATTAACACACACTTTCACAGCTAAGGGCAATTTTATTATGTAAAATATATGTATTTCATAAAACACGTTTTACAATGCCCACATATGCTGATGCTAACATTGCTGACATACTGCAAAATTAAATATTAAACACACAACGGTCATAATATCCAAAACTTCCTGCCATATATTGAAGCATGAATTCTCAACACGTGACATGTATCGCTAACATATCAGTGGCTCTATGGGATTAACTCAGCATATTGCAATAATTGAATACTGTCTCTTTAAAATGATGCTACTGACATGGATTAGAGCAATAGAAACAATTGTAGAATATAAACCAGAGATGACACTTAAAATGGCTGCTGATTTATCGCCATAGTGAGTTTGGTACTGGGCTTCCATGTATATTAGTGCAACAAATCTGGGTCCATTTAGCAAGGAGATGCTCATACATACATCACCAGTTTCAGCTCCAAGCCAAGGTCAGAACTCGTTGCATCAATCTTTTGCAGCAGAGGCTAGTCCACACAAGGGCAGGTTTGTAACTGTCGTCACGGTAATAGAATCTTTTTTTCCTCTGCTTCATCTTTTCTCTTATCATGTGAAATATATATTCAGCTTCTCCTCTTTCTCTCATTCTCTTCCACTGCGTTTTTTTTATCTTTAAAACATTGGGTGAACCTCATTCTTTTTCTGTGGACACATGCTCTGAGGATCATAGATTTTTAACACTTTCRTTTCTGGTTCTGTCAGAGGGCCTTCAGAACAAAAACAACCCTTGTATAAAAAGCCTTGACCCAGCTTTTCTTATGAATGTACCCAAAAAACATTTGTGTGTTTGAGGGACTGGGGTTCATAACTATAAGCATTTGAATAGTCTAGTTAATCAAATACCTATTTTCTAGCAGTCCAAATCTATGTTGTATGTTGGTTTCCACACATTTTAATTCAAATATTACCTTGTTTGTTAATTCTATCAAATATGTCAACATTATTTTTGCTGTAAACAAATGAACATGACAAGGCAAAAATGAATAATACACTTAGCAGAGAACTGTGTTGTAAGGACAAGAGAATTTTTGCTAAATGTCAGGTTTAGGTAAGTTATCAACAATTTTGTTTATTTAATCCAATTTAAGTACAATTTTGGCTGGTCAAAATGGTTTGATTTCTTTATACATTACTTTTTATTTTTTACCTGGTTTTATAAATTGTTTAGCGTTTCATAATTGTATTACTGTAAAACTGCCAAACTTCTGTCTGCTTAACAGACAAAGTCCTAATGTAAAATGTAAGTAACATTCATTTATTTTTCCTACAGTATCTGGATTACTGATTGTGTCACATCTCTCCACTCAAGGGTCTAAAACCCTTCAGATGAATTTGGTTTAAACAGTTGTGCTGTGTCAATGTTTCCTATTGTGATTACTCATGCAAAATGTGTTATGCATTATGTAAGATTAATACTAAAATCAATCATCTACAGAGCACTTAACTTTTAACAGAGAGAGAGAGAGAGAGAGAGAGAGACAGAGAGAGAGCGTGTAAATAAATATATAAATGGCCCCCCTTTTAATTCATGAACTTGACCTGCTTTTCCTTGATGCCAATTTCCATTTGATCTATAAAAATATACTTGAGTGACATTATGTGACGGCATCTTAATCACTATAGGAGTAAATAAGAATAATTTATGCTGCTTGATTGTGGGCAGAGGGGTATAAATCAGCGCCGTGTCACATATAACTCCAGGTGCATTGATGAGGTGGAGGGGCCACACACAGCAGATTGGGCTGTAAAGAGTGGACAGGCAGGAAGCAATGACACAGCCTCCACCTTTCCCAGCATGCACCAGGGCATCAAAGTCTAATAATGAAGAATGACCTACGTTCAGTATAGTTTGTTATAGGACATGCAGAATTATTAATTGATCATTTCATACAAACAAGATGTATTAATCATTCACATTATAAAAGAAAATGAACCAAATGTTTTTCTTCTTGAAACGCAGTTTAGCCGGTCAGCAGGTCTGACTGATAGGTCCCATATGCGTATTGGATAAATTAATAAATTCTCATTTCCTGTGCAGTAATTAATAAATCATATCACATTTCCAGCCTCACTTGCTCCTTAGGGGCTGCACATTGTTGCATAGAGCTTCCCTTTAGGGCTGCTGGTGTGTGTGTCTCATCTAAGAAAAAGCCCCTTAGATAAAGCCCATCATGAAGATGGTGTCTGACAAATATGTCAAGTGTTGCAATGACATGACAGCTGTCAGTCAAAATCCTGGCGCTGGGAGGTAAAACAGTTTGCGGGCCGCAAGGTTCTGTTTCTTACAGACAAATAGAAGTTACAAGAAATGAACAGATAACATCTTTAAATGAAAGTAGTACCCATTTTTTAATGTCATGAGGTTAAGATTATTTTTGGTGAGCTAATCAATTGTCAGTTAAAATCACAAGCTGCAATCGTTTAGCAGTCAAGCTAACAGTCCTGATTTTGCCAAATAAGAGATGATTGAATGTTCCTGGGACAACAATTAGATTAACCAATCAGATTTGAGGAATAACTTTACAGTTACTATGAAGTTTAGGCCTATAACCAAGGTTAGGTCAAGAACATCTCTCACTTGGAAAACTCCGGTTGAGCCTTCACAGTAATTTTATTCAGTTTGTTCCAGCTCAGCATGGCAATCTATTCTTGTATAAATTATGCAAAAAACATTTAGTATCACAACAAAGACAACAGCATTTCATTTTTATTAATTTTGCATTTTATCCAGAACAACATACAAATGAGATTTGTCCAGGCAAATGAAGATTTGTTTGTTATGCTTTGTAATATTGTTGTTCAGAGAAGACAATAACCTGGATTTCGTCTTGGTAAAGGTCTGTACATAATATAGCAGAATACAGCTGCCACCTGCACAGGGTCACAGAACTGAAAGACTAATACAATTTAATCTACTGCTGCTTTCCTGTGGCACACAGTATAAAAAGGATGCATGGCGTATCATCAAGTTATGCTATTAGCATTATGATACCATATTCAGTCGGTCATCTATGGCCATGTCTTTATGACTGCCTTCGATCTCTGCCTTCAAAGCTCATTAGCACTTTTCTCTCTTGAGAGGACAAAGACACAAGCTACAGTCTGTGAGTTCTTCTCGCACTAACACGAAATGACATGTTTCCAATGAGTAAACCGATAATACCCTCTATTTGTTTTCTGCGCCGCAGTTAACAAGTTTCATTAAACAAATGAGGTTGTATTATTTTTGCTGCCATTTTTCATCATTGCATTCAATGAGGGTGTTGTGACATTTTATGACTAGCTATTGGACTGAATGTGGGATACACAATTCTGGAATGCTGCATTGCAATTGTATGTTGAGGGTCAGAACTTATCAGGGTTTAAAGAACAGGATTATCTACATTTAAAATGAATTTAGGAGAATAAAAGTGTAAACAAATAAGTTTTGTATCACCAACATCTGCAGCGTCTAGAGATATTCTATGTGGAAAAATGAGCTCTGATATCTGATATAAATGTTCTTCAACTTCATCAGGCGTTATAGGAAAAGAATGTTACATTGGAAATGAAGGATGCAAAAAGTTTTAAATGAAAGAGCCAATAAGTGTGTCAAACGTGTGGAAAACTATTTATTAATGTAATTTTCTCATTTTAATTGTATTACTTAACGAATGTGACGTTGTGAATGTAAAAAAAACACAAAAAACATTAGGGTAAACAGTCTTTCTTACCTCAAATTTACCAAAGACATCAATAATTTTGACTATATGTTTAAATCATTATGAG
>JBAJNP010003142.1:22311-41827 GCA_036877545.1 Yasuhikotakia modesta | reverse complement strand
TAACAATAAGTCTCTCTCGTGATCCTAAACCCATATCACGTATGTTTTACTCAGATTTAATGTTGTTGGTGAAAACAAACCTTGGGCATCTGAGGGTGACTGAACTCTTTGTCCACAATGACACCTTTGATGAGCTGAGTGTCCTCTAGTTTACCACCAACCTTTCCTTCCACTTTGATCAGCTCAAAGTCAACATCCTTCCTCTCCATGTCTGCCACTGTTAGGATGGCATTGACAGCGATCTCTGCCATCTGTCTGTGACACCGGTTGATCCTATAAACCACAAATGAGATCGATTGGATAATAATCCTCAGAGTACTGTCAATAATAAACTTCATTCCTCCAATCATTGATAAAGACGCTCACACTTTAGATCCTAGTGTGGTCATGGCTGTCTGAATGAGGGGCTCAGTGTTGTTGGGATCCACTGGGAAGCTATCGCCGATTTTGTCAAGATGTTCAACGGCAATCTTTGCAGCCTGGTCGTAACCGTCAGCGATCCTGATGGGGTGGATGCCTCTGTCCAGCAGCTGCTCTGCCTGCTCCAGAAGAGCTCCTGCTAAAACTATAGGGATATACATGTTGATTTAAGAAAAAGCCACGTTTTGCCTCAAGCCAGCCATGGCTCGCAATGCATGGCTTGAGGCAAGCATTAATACATTTCCATATGTATTAATTACAGAATTTCTACATATCCCTTAACACGTTTACTAGATATTTTAATGAATTACATCCATTCAAATTCTGCCAGCACAGCCTCCATACAGACCAGCACACAGACATTAGTTCAGAACTAATTTCTGCATCCCCTCTGAACATTCCAACTAGTTACTATGAGATTTAAGTAAATGCACCTACCAACAACACCAGTGGTTCCATCACCAATTTCATCATCTTGAGACTTAGAGAGTTCAACCATGAGTTTGGCGATCTGATGATCCACGTCCATCATGCCCAGAATCGTTGCACCATCATTGGTCACGGTCACCTCTCCGTCCTTATCAACCATCATTTTGTCAAGTCCTAAAGAAATCATTATTTGCATTACAAAAAAAATAGTAGTAAAATGTACTATTTATGTTTTATGCAGAATTGCTTTACTCACCATTCGGCCCCAGTGACGTTTTCAGGGTGTTTGCAACGGCCTTCGCTGCCATGATGTGTGACTACAATTAACAAAATTGTCAATTAAAAGAAAGCATGAAAAATAAAGATGGTATAAATAAAATATGTCTAACGTTAAATCCCTAATGCGCATTCAAGAACTGTCAGACAAAAGGCGTGTCTCAAACAACAAAGGTTCTTGTCAGAATTACAAGCCAAACAAATGCAGAAATCCCTTCCCATACACTACGCTGTGTGAAATGTTACAGTTTATTCACATACAGCTTTTTTGTAAAACTATCCCACATTGCATCTTTAATATGGTTTCGCATCATGACTCAAAAGCCTCTAGCGGAAGCACATGGACCATCCGCTAGCTAACATGCGGCACACCAGAGATCGCGTTAGACAATTAACAATAAAACATCACATTCCCTTAAAACAACAGATCACAAAACTATGGTTTGAGATGCAAATGCATAAAGCATGCATAGTTCTGGGTTACTGATAACTCTGCATACGAGCTCTCGGGGCGCGTTAGCATATTAGCTTCTGTACCTTCAAAGCTTCCAGGCCAGTCAAGCGAGATTTCTTGTCCTGGTCTTTAATGATGATGAAAGGCCTTCCATACTCATCGAAGGCGATAGTCCCCAGGGCTGACATTGTGAATCTCAACCTCGGTAAAATGCACAGCTATGTGAAATGATTTAAACAGACACAATTAGACCCAGAAGCTGTGCACCTCGCCGCGCGGATCTGCCGGCTAGGTTCTGGAAGAATCTCGGGGTGGGATGGACCAAACCAAATGCAGTGAGTATTAACAACCACAGCATCTAACGATTTAATCATTTAAATTATTTAAGTAATAATTTTAAACAATGTAAAGTTAACTAAAGTAAATAATGTTTATAAATGCACAGTCTTTTACACTTTTAACCTGAAGCAACGTTAATGGTTTATCCCAGTATCGCGATAATACCACCAAGCAGCGGACCAGCGTGGCCACAGTGTAGATGTACAACCCATATAGATTGACTGACGTGAATATAGTTTTGAACATGTTATCTATGTTTTGTCTTTTAAAGATTTGCGTAAGGCCCAACGCAATACAGTATTTGGCTCCACATGCTTGTAAAAGCATGTCAAATTGGCATTCGGTATGCTTGCAAGCAGGGAAAGCGGTTGTCGTTTACAAAAGCACGGTAACTTATTTTATTTAACACGGCGTCACATCGCCCTTGTTCGTTGTTTGAAAGCACTTGGTTGAGACATGCTAATATTTAACATAGACATTAAGGGCATTCAATTAAATATATGTTATGTATTATTACTATTCTACTAAATGTATTTCATACATTTAAATACATCTTGCATCATACTGTCAATGTGTTAAATCCATTTGACCTGTTGATGTGTGCGCTTTAACTTGATTTCAGCATTCATAACATGCCGTGTGAAGTGACAGCTCGCTTCTTGATACTGTACGGATCTCAGCGCGGTCAAGCTCAGTCTATAGCCGAAGAGATTTGTGAACAAGCAGCAGAACATGGGTTTACAGCCGATATCAGCTGTATGAGCGACGTGGATAAGGTATGTTTTCTGTCATTTTTCTGTGTACAGTGCATGTCAAACTATTGATAGTTCTGATGCAACCGACGGCTTCGATCTATTATTTGAGTTGTTTGGATGCCCGTTTATTCACAGTACAACGTGGACAGCGAAACTCGACCCGTTGTTTTTGTAGTTTCCACAACCGGTGACGGTGACCCTCCGGACACAACTCAGAAGTTTGTGAGAAAGATCAAGATTAAATCTCTGCCAAACGACAGCTTTGCCCATCTGCGTTATGCACTTTTAGGTACGTTGGTTTTGATCGTTTGTTACATAAACAATAGGGATAAGGTTGTCCCGGGGCTCCACCTTTGTGCCGATAGCAATCTTCCTATTTATTTGCTTATTCAGCTTTGGGAGACACGAACTATGCAAATTTTTGCAATTGCGGAAAAAACATCGACAGGCGTCTGCAAGAGCTCGGTGCAAAACGTTTCTATGCCACAGGGCATGCAGATGACGGCACTGGGTGAGCGCTGATTCATTTTAGCTGTAATGTAATGTGTTGATCTCTTTAGGAAATAATCTCTTTAAATAAAGGGGCTGTCAGGGCTGATTTATTGCCTTGTCTAACTCTTTCCCTGCAGACTCGAAGTAGTGGTGGATCCTTGGATTGAGGGACTCTGGGAAGCTCTGAAAAAAGCCTTTGCCAATATGTCCACTACAAAACAGCAAGATGCTACCTGCGGTGACTTTACTCAGGATAGTGTTTCAAAAAATTCATCCAGCCAAGAAAGAAATAACAAATCAGATTTAGAGGTTGATCTTCATCTTCTAAAGCTCAGTGAGACAGACTTGCAGAAAGGAAATACATCTACATCTGACAGGAATCCACTCAGCCCTCTGGTTTCATCTCTGAGATGTTCTGTACCACCATTGTCAGAGTCGGTTCTTAAAGTTCCTGCACTGCCTGCTTCATATCTAGAGGTCTTTTTGGAGAACCCATCATCTGAAGATGTATGATCTACCTGCACAACATTAGAATGTATAAAGTGTTCGTAATTCATGAAACATAGGCAGATGTTAGACTATTCTTATGTGAATTGTTGCATTGAATTCAATGGAGAAATTGATGTACACATTGATTTATGAATATTTTCTGCTTCTGTTTCATGAATAAGGGCCAAAACATTTCACATTTAATGCCCGTTTTGGTTGGTTTAGATGATGTAATATGAACTCTGTCAATAGTTCTGGTAATTAAAATATTTTTTCCAGGAGATAGTTCCAGCCGATAAAGAAGGATTTCAGGAAGTGCCTGTTTCAAAAGCTGTTCAGTTAACAAAAGATGATGCTGTGAAAACCAGCATCTTACTGGAACTTAATATCTCTGTAAGACCATGTTTTTTTCATCTAAAGGACCGTTTAACTTTAATACACAGATGACCAACAGCAATGAATCTTTATTTGAAACATTCAAATAGGAATATTTGTGTTCCTGTAAGCCCAAACAAAACAGACAAGAAATATAAGACAGAAAAACCTTTGTTTTCTCTGTAAGTGTAACCATGAATTGTGCCACTCTAGGAGCAGAACATGACCTACCAGCCTGGAGATACCTTTGATGTTCTTTGTCCAAACAGAGCAGATGAAGTTGAGGAACTTCTGCTCAGACTGGGGCTCCAAACACAGAAGAATGATGTGGTTCGTCTCCACCTGTTCAAAAACACCAGTAAGAAAGGTGTGAGCCCACTAAAGATACAATCACAGACAAATGTTTTTAAATTGTGCTGGGAACATTTTTTGAAAGTCATTTAGAGTATAAAACATAGACTAAATCACCAGGATTTTGCAGTGAAAGCAGTTTTTTTATTTAACAGCTGCAAAAGTTCCAATTCACATCCCACAGCAAAGCTCCCTGCAGTTTATTCTTACCTGGTGTGTGGAGATAAGAAGTGTTCCAAAAAAGGTAGTTCTGTGTTATTTACCTTATTTAACTTGATAGTTGTTTTGCTGCTGGGCTAAAGTTACAGCTAAACCTACTACAACTTTGAATTACCACCTTTGCTTTGTAAGCAGCAGCTCTTTTGATGTACTAGTTTAACTATTTTATTTGGCTCTTTGGGGATTACAGTCAAAAATTCACGGACAGTCCCTGTATGCTGTTGTCTGATGTTTGCAGGCGTTTATCCGGGCATTAGCAGACTTCACTGAGAACGGTTCCGAGAAACGAAGACTTCAGGAACTCTGTAGCAGGGAGGGCTCAGCTGACTACAACTGCTTTGTAAGGGACACCAATGTATGTTTGCTGGATCTTCTCAGAGCCTTCCCTTCCTGCCTGCCTCCCCTCAGCCTCCTCTTTGGTCAGTAAACACTATTTATCTCCTTAGAATTCAATGGGATTTGAATTTTTTCATGGAGGTTTATGGCACTGCTTGAAATTCGAGATATTTGCTCCTGATCAGTCCAGCATCCAAGAAAATCCCTTAAACTGTAAATATCACATGACTAAATACTCAGGAGCTGCAGAAAATGATGTCATTCATGATATTTGATAGCACTGCAAACATGTGAAAAGCAGCAATATAATTGTTATTACGCGATTTTTTTGTATATGTAATATATTTGTTCCTCTCATTTATATAGTGTAGTGTTAGACAATGATAGATATACGCAACGTTTTTTAAAACTATGTGTTGTAACTACAGTATCTACCAGTAGGGGGCGACACCTACCGACTGACGCTTGGCCTCTGGGTTTGAGTTTGGTAGAGCTTACAGTTCTGTTATCACTAGGTGTCAGTACAACAACATCAGATTAGCCGTCCATCCTAATTTCTTTATTTCAACTTCAAAATATCAATATTACTCAATCACTAGTGGTACAGCCCCTGGGTATAGAATCATATAATCTATATCTAATTAGGCTTCTACTGTACAGTAAAATACAGTACAGACAGTGCAGGCATATTGACATTATGACAAAGGAACGCACTCCAAAAAGTTTTTGAACTGTATTTTGTGAGCAGGTTTCCTTCAGATTATTTAAAGAGTTGGTGGTTTCAGACATTTTTTGTGCTACAGTAAGATTTTGTAAAATTGTCCATCAAATACATAAAGTCCTTAGATGAGAAACATGCTGTCTCTCTTATTTTGAGACACAGCAGGTATAGCTGAAATTATTAACGCATACTGTGCTATAGATACTAAAAACTGCAAGCTAATCAAAATCCAGTGACCCTCACTGATTCATGCTGCCCCTCAATGATTGTTACATTGGATCCGCGCACCAGAGTTTTAACACATGCAAATATTACTGCTACTTTGGCAAATTAAAGATTAACATGGCGGCCTTCCACGACACAAATCGACAGAGATCCGCTGCTTCAGCAGAGTTTGACAGCACATTTATTTTATTCATAAAAATCACTGCACCCGGGTGTTCTGACAGTAAGGTCATCGCAATCAGTCATAGAATTACATCCCCTGACTTTCCAAGAAAGTATTTTCAGGTATAGAAGAACAAGTTTTTATTTCATCAGAACACCAGCGCAGGTTTAATGCGTTTGTTTGCGCTGAGAGGGAATTTAATTGCGGCAGCTGCTCGCTGTATTGAACTTATGATTGTAATTAATTGATACCATTGAAGACCTTCAGCATTCACATATGGTGAGTTTGAAGTGGATTCATCATTTTGGAGATGGTAAAACTGTATTTCAGTTATTGACTAATAAAAAATGAATTTATTTGTGGTTGGAGACACATGACCAGAGGCTGTCAACTCCAACATCCAGTTCGTATGAACTGTTTTATGTTGTCGTGGTATGAAAAACGGTTTTTGAATATTGTTCAAACCATGAATAAAATTTTCATCACTTTTTAAAAAATTATCATAGGTATTATTTCTCCCTTACATCAAAGCTGCAATTGGAACACGGTTGAAATAAAACACTGTGTTGGTTTTGGAGCCGCTCTAAAAATTGCCCTTGCTTGCTGTGTAGTTTTAGGTGAAACACCTTTGTTGACATCTTGACAAAGTTGAATAGGCTGAAGTTGCAATGACATTTTATCTCTGATCTCACCTCTGCTTCATTACAGAACACTTGCCAAAACTTCAGTCCAGAGCTTATTCAGCTGCCAGGTAAGAGACCTTGTTTAAAACACCTGTGCTTTATATTTGGAGATAAAAATTAAATCAAAGTGGAAACATCCAGGTTTTAGGTCATTATTTCTGCCTCTGCCCTCCTTTGATGTTGCGAGGCCCATTATAGACAGACATGAATTTAGGGTGCTAGCTTGATTAGCTTGATTAGTCTCCATTTGTTGTGATCAAAGTCCAACATTGGATGCAGAAGACTTTCATTTGTTCAGACATTCATCTGTCTCCTTTGTCTAGTGAGTGATCTTGCATCTGGATTAACGTCTGATGCTCAGTGTGTTGATGCTTGTAGAATTTTAGGATCCATTAAGGCTCAGAAATATTAAAGTCTGGTCAGCAGGGTTCCCCAGGGTCCCAATTCAAGCAGGCCATTAGTAGAAAGATAATAAGGTCCACCAACATGCTCATGTTCAGGGCTGGTTCAGGATTGTTAGCACTTAAGTCTTCTATTTGTGCCTTAAATTTGTTTCTTAGTTCTAGCCTCCGGCACCCTGGGAGAGTTCATTTTGTGTTCAGTGTTGTGGAGTTTCCTGCCTGTCCAGAACATCCGGCGAGGACGGGGTTGTGCACAGGCTGGCTGGCTGAATGCGTTTCCTCAATCTTGCAGCCCCCTGGGATGGTAACGGCTTCAGAGTGTCTCGACACATCAGCCCATCCGAAGGTTAGCACAGTAGGCTTAACACATTAGCAGGCTTGTTCACCTTAAAATTAGCTTTTCACCATCCCTGGAGGCTTGGTTTAAATTGGGTTGTTTGATCGAGGTAAAAGCTTTGCAGAAATAAGCTCTGGTGCACCAGAACAGAACAAACTAAAAGCGTTACATTTAGATGGAATCTTAAAAAAAAGTATGGAATTGGGTTTGCTATCATTTACAGTTATCCCAGTACCACTTAGAATTGATTGGATCTGAATGTCGTGTGCAGGTACGTGTGAGACCTCGTCCCAGTAGCTCCTTCCACTTGCCTGCTGACCCTTCTGTTCCCATAGTGATGGTGGGCCCAGGGACAGGAGTGGCCCCTTTTATTGGCTTCCTGCAGCAAAGGTATATTCAGAAGTATATAGCATTTTTGTGGTGCTGATACTATAAAATTTGTTCTTATATTTTGATCACTTAAGGAAGTTAAGAAATTACAGCATCTAAAACACCTGTCAGCATGGACACACACACACACACACATACCTAAATCATAAACGCAGCATTTAAATCATCAAACGCAGCTGTCGAAACAAAATCCCTAGTCATTATCTGCCCAAATGCACCATACTTAAAGGACAGTAAGTCTAAACTATGTTTTATGACTGTTTTAAAAAGAGCAAAAGGAGTGTATTAATTCTCACGCATAAAAGAAGCACATAAACACCTCCAGAGTGTCGAGGTTACGTCTCGAAAAGTGAAAGTGTAAATGTGTATTGAACTGCTTCCTCCCACATTATCTATGAAGCCTAATAGTGTCCCAGAAGACCCTGGTGTTAAAATGAAGAAGGGCATAAATTTAGGAGCTGGCTGTAAAGGTGTCTCATAGAGGCCTGTCATCTCAAGTGTGTGATTTATACTACGTGCCAGAGGCCTATGAAGAGTGACACTCCAGAACTACACATGAATAAAGCTGTCTGCTCCGGCGCTTGGTGTGTGTGTGTGTGTACACAAATAGTTTGTAAATGACACAAGGGCCACAGGTAATCACAGGGGCCAGGGGTCCTCGGCAAACACGTTGATAAATGTCTCCGGCGTGTCTGGGGCGCGGTGTGAGTGTAGGACCCGTGGGATGAGACGTTAATGATAAATGACAAAAGTTGTCCTTGCGCTCCACATCGCCTTTCAAAGCATCAAGGTCGTGGCGGTTGCGCGGCATGCGACCGTGGATGTTTGCTCTGGCTCCGGGCCGTTGATCAATAAGAGATTTGTTAGATTTGTTTGTTTCTTCAAATGTGTGCATTAGTATATTGGGGAGGAACGTTACCTCCAGCGCCAGTCTCACGTTCGATATCTGTCAAAACAAATTACAATTTCAATGAAATGTAGATAAAAAACTTTAACAGTTAAACAAAACTCGGCTTTATCACAGTTATGACGCAAGTGATAATTTAACACCTGCTAACGCTTAAGAAGCTGATATGACAGCAGTCTTGCGATTTCCATTCTCAGATACCAAAACAGCCTTTCGGAACTAGCAAGTAAACAAACATCCAAATTGTGAAGAAAATGCTTTTGTTGTTAATGTGTGCTGTCGTATCATCTTTCTTTGAGATTTTAGACACAAGTTTAACTTCTAAAAATGGCTACCTCTGATGCTAGCTTTCAATTAACGATAACGATCACCGTACTGTCAGCAGGACATTGTCTGTGTCACAAAGCTCAGCGCTTCCTCTTTAGGAGCAAACAGCATGGGATGCTTTTTCCATTTCCTCATCTGTAAATCAATGGCAGCAGGCGGACAGCCGGAAATGCATTGTGTTGTGAGAAACTGAGAGACTGGGTGAGTCTAACAAAAGGTCAAAGCTAATTCAACTGTTTGCAGGCTGCCAATAGGCTTTAGGCAGATAGGACTTGACAATGACTACAGAAATACTTAGAATTTACCTATTAAGACTAAATTTAAGGGTTACGTTTAAAACGTGTTTTAGCATAAATGTAAATAAATGTATTTTAGTAAGGGATCTAAATAAATACCTCACACATTTATTAAGGGTGTGTGTGTAAAATGTCTCTTTCTTTGATTGCATCTCTATG
Organism: Yasuhikotakia modesta; assembly: GCA_036877545.1. Lineage (NCBI taxonomy): Eukaryota > Metazoa > Chordata > Actinopteri > Cypriniformes > Botiidae > Yasuhikotakia > Yasuhikotakia modesta. The sequence goes on along the minus strand of JBAJNP010003142.1, from coordinate 32,283 downwards.
GTGTTCACAGCTCAGAAAATGTTATTTTGAACGAACAATAAGCTGTGAGGTCAGCATGCCCCTGTCCTCCACAATGCAGGCCGTGTTCTCTAAGGAAAACGAAAAAGCGCTTTATATCTAGTTGTTTATAACAGTGAATGTTGAGGGTTTCCCACTAACTAATGGTACCAGCTGTAGCTGCAGCTCCTGTTCTGTCCAACTGCATGCTGTAATGTTTTTTGGGTTATGGATCTCATATCCTCACATATCCTTTATGTTGCACACAGTTGATTTGTATTCAGGATGTGAGCTGGTCTGCATGGTGTTACAAAATGGAATCCAGGTTTTTCATATTGGTACTGGTCCCTCTGGGGCAGCATAAAGCCCCACTAAAGCTAGTTTATTGAAGCCCATTTCCAGATTGGATATTGAACTCCCAGATGCTAATAGCCCTGCTGTGGACACTCTTGTTTGTTCAAATGCCAAACCCAGTTGAGCCTGGCTTTAAGCAGGTGGGCGGGACCAAAAGATAATCTGAAATGTAAAAAAAAAATTATATCCTGCAGAGAGAGAGAGAGAGAGAGAGAGATAGACAGTGGAAAAATAAATTTGACACATGGTGTTTGGTTCAGTGTTTTAGTTAGTATTACCACAACAAAAATGACTAAATTAAAAACATTTTCCATGCATTCTCTGTTAAATATAGCCATTAATCAATGACTGCAACTGGTGGTAAAACAGAGGAAAAGCTGTGGTGTTTATTTCAAAGAGAATATTATGGAGGATATATTTTTTAAGATAACGTACAAAACCGTGAATAGGAGAAGAAACACTCAGTATGACTGAAACATGATAAAGTTCCATGCTTTAGTTAAAAGAGATCTGCTTTGTGAGTTTGTTGCCTTGAGACCATGAAAAAAATATTTCAGATACAATTGTTGTTTTTTTTATTGCTGATTTTAATTATATATAACTATTTAAGAATCTTGACATGTTTTTTTTTCTTTAAGACAATACTTGCTGTATTTGTGTGCCTATATAACTAGCCTTAAACACCAAAATGGCCGTTCGTTAAAATAACCTTGTTTGCAACTACTTTATAGGCATCAGTTTGTTTACTGATGTCACGCAACTCATAAAACATTCATCTACCTAAAGTATGAAAAGATTCATGATTTGATTCATTAACATAATTCGTAAACAAACCATTAGCATTCTATTGCCTGGCTGTTGCTAAACATACCACTAAATTTAACACACAGACATCAAAATAAGTCTCGCGTCTGGCCACACAACATTAAAGTGTTTTTGCTCTGCTTGCCAGTTCTTCATTGCATGTGATGAGTGACTGAAACAGGAACATGAAATGTGAGAGGACAGATTGTAGATGTTTGAACAGAATCCTTGTTTTGTTTTCCTGTGGTCATCTCATGCACAATGTGGCTCATTTACATTCTAATTGCAATTAAACTGTACGTTCAGCAGATGGAAGGAGCTTAGTGGCTCTTCTGCTTGATGCCTGATGGATATAAGCTTGGTGGAGAAACATCGTACCTTAAAATTCTGTGGTAAACTTAAAATGTTCTGCAACTTTCAGACTAACTAAGGTGAGGTGACTAAAGCAGTAGAAGGTTCTGGAAGATCTTTTTCTAGAAGGTCTGCCGTTTCTTTCCAAGGTCTGAAGAATGTCTGTATTGTGTTTTATGTAGAAGCCTTTTCTCTTATCTCCATAGAGAATCATAGCACTCATAGCAGGTGCATTGTGTAGATAGTGCCCAGTGACTGTATGTCACTCTACTGTAGGGAATTCTGGGAAGGTTGCCAGATGTTTTGAAGGACTTGCTTTTAAAGAACCCAATGAGATGGAACTCAAGGTCTTCTCTCTGATTTTGTAGGTTTGGTTAATGCAGTAGAGAAAGTGTTTAAATTTGTATAATGGTTTTATCGTCATCATCGTTGTCATCATCATCATCATCATCGTCATCATGAAATGTGATCATTATGTTTATAGTGGACTGAAGAGTATTTGGACACATAGACCACACATAATGTCATTGCATTTTGTAACATATTAGCACTTTTTCAGGCAAAGAATTAACAACAGGTTGTTTTAAACAATGAAACAGTACGTTCAGAATGATGACAAATGGTTCTTTTGGTTCTAACACACAAAAGATGTTCTAATGATCACACACAGTTAATTTGATGAACTGAACCTGTAGTTACTGTTCAGGGCCCCTGTGGGAACTGACTTCATATGTCCACCGGAAATCACATTGACATCAGTGATCATTTTAAAGTCATTTTAAAATGGCTTAGAAAAGTGAGTTTGAAATGCTAATAAAAGCTCTAGCATCATTTGTTTGCAGATTCTACTTACTTTGACATTTTCCCTTTTTGATGATTCCTTTGAATACATTAAAAACAACTCATGTATTCAAGTGTACAAAAATGTCCAAATATTTTTGGGTCGAGTGCATTTGAAATACTGAGATTATATTTAATACTGCAATATTCTTTTGACCTGACAGAGATAAGGAGCATGAGGTTAACAAGGAAATCACATTTGGAGAGATGTGGCTCTTTTTTGGCTGTCGCTATAAGGACAAAGACTTTCTTTTCAGGTATGTGTGTTACACAAAGAAACACAAACATTTTTTCAATGTTTTGTTGGTAACGTGATAAGCTTAATAACCTGAGAGGTTTTTGAGTGACTTGGTCTGTTAGCCTCATACAGAATGTATGCTTGTGTTTAAAAGTGTTTACATAATGCTGAGCAATAGAGGAAAAAAACACAGTCCAGAATGCAGAGGTCTTAAGATATAATATAATGAATCACAGCTGCTACAGTAAACCCTCTTTGCCCCTCTTTGTTTTGAAACTGACATTGAGTGGTGTTGCATATAAAAAGTTGTTATAAAGTATGTGCACCAGACACTGGTAAGGAAGCGAGACATGCACAGACGGACATCTGTTGCGTCCATGTTGACATTAAAAGCAACTGAAAAGCAGTGCAGGTGTAGATATGTGTTTCAATGCACTGACTCTTGGCATCTTGACTTTGGCTGTTTGCTGTCAGCCAGTGGCTCCAGTGTCCTGAAAGGTAATGACTGGAAAGCAATGAAATTAAATGACTCCCTCAGAGAGTATGGGTCATATGATATGAGGCATTACATAAGATGATTGGGGCCTGGCTGTCCCATAGGCACACAGTCATAACTCACGCACAAGATCTTGAGTAATGACCCTGGCGCTTGGATCGGTGAGTGTTAAGTGTGTAAATATGTGTGTGTTGTACACACAGCATTGTATCCCAGCGCTTGCTTCTACTGACACACAATCTAATATAAACAAGATTCAAAGTCGAGGTCCCTGCATGCTGGTTAAATCTGTCTGTCTTCGCCTGTGGTGGTCACAGACATTAAAGGATTCCCTCAGGGTCCACTTTGCCACATTGGCAAGTGACAGAATTAACCAGCTGTAAATATTTCTTGCTGGCCATGAAACTAATTTGCGCTTTAATTAAAAGATATATTTTTATATAATAATGACAGTTTATATAACTGTCATTGTCTTTCCAGCCTCACACATTATTTTTTAGTGAAGTATGCAGGATTTAGTGAAGACGTGTGTTTTGTGAATTGGTTTAATTTTATGATTTCTTCTAATAGTAAAAGATGAGTGAGTCCAACAGATGTTTCCTCTAGCAGATGATTTGTGTGTGTTTGTCTTTTTCAGACTATTATTTTGCTTTTAGATTGTAGCTATGCAGTACATTACAGTTCTTTAGAAAGTTCACTAGTAAGTCTTTATTTTGTTTACTTGCCAATTTTTACTTTTGCCTTTAAAACCTGGTTGTTCCCTTATTTGTCTGTTCACATTATGATTTCATTTATCATTTGTCTTTGAATTCATTAACCTGATTGATGAAATGTATTTTGTATTGTTTGGAATAACACCGTCTTTGTCTGCAAACTTTATCAAGCCATGAAAATAGAACCGCCAAGACATTTGAGTTAAGTAAAACTGCTAAACCCTGCAAACCAAACACTGGCTGGGTGAGAGTGCAAACGGGGTAGCTGTTAAGCAAGATTGCTTAGGAAAACAGAGTCTGCAATCATTTCTAATCAAGCTTAACACACAGCAATGTTAAAAGGGTGAAATCGCCCTAATCGGTGCTGTTGACATATTGAACACTCATCTTAGAAGGAGCCACCAATGAGCTTCTGTTGTTTTGGGTTTAGTAGAGTTATAGATTACCTGAGGGGTGGGGGGTGACTGTGATTCTGGTCAAAAGGACAATTGAATACTCAGATTTGTTCTCTTTGTAAACACTCAATATTTTGGAGAAAGTCTGAGGTGGTTCCTAAAATTTTATAAAAAACAAACTTTGTAAATGTAAAAACATAACAGAACCCAAATGCCTGGTCATATAAATACTTAGTGTTAATCACAGCATGTTTAATAGTGTTAATCACTACATGTTTAATAGGTTGTATATTGAGGTATTGAGTTTGCCAAGTTTAATGGCCTGTAACTGTTGGCTTGTAATATTTCTGTCAGTGTTTTAAAGCTTAATATCAACTAATATCTTGTATCACAAAACTGCCAATAAAGTCTCAATTTTTTCTAATAATAGGACTAAATTTGGAGGACTCTATATCATGCACATTAAGGCAAAACTATTAAAATGATGGCAGGTTTTTGCACCATTTTCTTTTAATTTGGTTGAAGCTATAAAGGTCATTGTTTGGTTTGGTAATTGTGAACTTTGTTTTATGTTGATTAATTATTTTGAATAGGTGTCAATAGTCAGGTTTCTGCAGTTTATGTAAATGCAGCTATTTGTGTGCAAATATTTTCCATCTGTCAAAATTTGACTCTGTCACTCTGTCACAAATGTATGGCAGATGGCTGAAAAAGGTGTGAATTTAAGTGTTTTTTTTTTAAAACATGTGGCTAAAAGTGAGCATACACTCTAAAAGCTTAACACATTAGCAGAGCGATTGATTGCAAATGACACTCGAACCTTGAGATTGACCCTATTCATTCACTGCACAATTTTATGTACATTTTCTTATTTTGAAGCACAAACATTTATTAGGAAATTCAATAAGCTGAAACAACTTTACCGGAGCGGTTTTCAACGGCATCCTTAACAGTTTTTTCATCTTTTTTTGTCAGATGGATGACAAAGATAAAAATTTGAATTTCACATGCAACACACTAATGAGTTTTATTGTTCTAACTCCACCGTGCCTAAACCTGATTTGTAAAGGTTGTTTTGTCACAAAGTTTAGTTGAACTGAAAATGATCTTGGACTGATGAAATAACGGGTGCAATACTGTAATAAACATTGCTTTATTTCCAGAGAGGAGCTGGAGAGATTTGTTCATAAGGGAACCCTGAGCCGTCTGATCGTGTGCTTCTCTCGAGACGAGTCTGATGCACAGGAATCGGTTAACAGACCACGATATGTCCAGCATAACTTGCTTCTTCATGCTAAGAATGTTGCCAACATCCTCCTTAAAGACAAAGGCCGTCTCTATGTTTGTGGGTGGGTACCGGCAACAAATCAGTGAGACGCTTATATTGATTTTATTTATAGGCTGTATATTGGCCCCTTTTAGCTTGGTCTGTTTGTTTTGAATTTGTTTAGCTTTTATTTCACGTAATGTATTGCTATTGGTCTTATGAGTCTCGTGTCTGGTCTGTCAGTGCGTGTAATTGCGTGTAAGAAAACAGTTTTTCATAGTCCAGCATTCAAATGTGAAATGTAACTTGACCCACTCTGCCAAACCAGAGTAGACAGAGCAGCAAAATACTATTTTCAAAGCATAGTATGGACTCTTTAGACTTTTTCACTGTCCAATCAAATAACATTAAACAGAATCAAGTCCCGCCCCTACAGTGTTTCCAACTGAATGTGAATACTGAGACCAAATGTATGTGTACCAAATGCATTTAATGTTGTGTTTAAGACAACTTTACATTAGCCAAATGGCTTGCTGGACTTCACACTATTTTATCACAGCAATATTCTTCTCATCAATAACATCCATGTTTTCACAGGGATGCAAAGAACATGGCAAAAGATGTGAACGACACATTACTGGAGATCATAGGAAATGAGCTCCAGTTGGATAAGCTGGAGACTATGAAGACGCTAGCCGGACTCCGTGAGGAGAAACGATATCTGCAGGACATCTGGAGTTGAGAGACCATAGCATCTTATTCACAGACACAGATGAGCAAACGGCTTCTCCACCGTTTCAGCTCAAATGTGCACCACAGGTGTCATTGAGTGATAGGAGAACTTATTAACTAACCGCTTTTCTGATTTAACAAGGCCTGAGGGTATTTCCTTTTCTCTGCTTTTATATATTTCAGACAGTGTAGTTAAACACACTTAAGATTAGATACTGTATGTTTGCTCAAAACGTTTTAACTGCACCTTTTATCCATTTATTAAAGACCCATATTACTGTGTCATTCTTTGAGGAACGTTTCAGTAGAGTTTAGATACATCTAGCAGAATAATATGCATAATTCATCAGACTCGGAAGACGAGAGACGGTTTCACCACCAGACTGGAGCAACGGCTTGCAGACCAAAACATGACAGACTGGATGAGAAAACTGTCAAAAGCTGCCAAATCCAGAATCATCAACAGTATTCCTGCGTTTTCAATTCTAACGGTTTTTAATAAGTGTGGATAGATCAGAGATGATGGCCCGTTTCTCTTTATCCCTAAACCACCCTGATGTTTAGCATTTGAATTCTTTTCAGGTGTCCACCACTAATACCTCAGCCTACAGTGTTGGTGAGTGGATTGCTGCACGTCGGTTTGACGTCAGACCTGTTAAGGCAAGAAAGCATTTTAATGTATTGTTTATACCACTGTATATGTGCTTAAAGAGTAAAAAAATAAAATGTACCCAAAACTCAGATTAAATAAAGATTAATAAAAAAGAACATTTTGTTATCATGCTGTTCCAAACACGTAGGCTGTTTCTTAATATTTGGAACAGATTTTTTTTGGAAGAATTATGAAGCTCTCAAAATTTGCATGTTTATTGATGACAGTCTCTCACCTTCACTGAAGCTTACGTCAAGATTCGAAATGATTCTTCAAAAACACTTTCTGTTGTAGAGAACAAATAACATGGATTTGGAACAACATGAGGGTGAGTAAAAGGCTGAATTTTAAAGAGAAATATTCCATCAAATGGCTTGCGATAGGAAAACATGTTCTGTCTTTTCTAAATGACTAAAGCTAATCAGTTAAATGACTTCAGTTTTTCTTTCTGTATTCCCCGGCATAGTGGCATTATTCATAATCTTCATGACCTTTCTGTACATGCGTCCCAGACCACTCTTGTCTCAAGTGTTATTGCATATAAAACAGACTTTTAAAGTTCTGAAAAACACTGATTGTGCAAGAGGACTCTTAAAGCTGTGATTCACGGCAACAGCCTTGAGGGTCAACAGGCTAATGAGACAGTTTTATCAGGAATAAATAATTATACAGTCAGTCACCCAATGTGGTTAGAAAGTTCATGAATGCAAACCTAAGGATTTCACATCAGTTGTGAAGAATGTAAATCTATGAATTAATAATGTTGTCGTAGCTAAAAAGGGGAAGTTTTAGCATAAGTTATGGTGGCACTGATTGTTAGCAGGGTTTATTAGGTCTTAAGTGTGGTGTTTAAAATTTAAAACATGCACTTGACATTTTATGTGTGATATAAAACGGTCTTTGATTAGAAGTGACTGATAGCTTTAGAAAAACAGAAGACAAACAGGGATTAATTTGGGATAAAATCTGTACTGTTGAAGCAATCCCAGGATTGTTAAAAGTGGATGCAGAGTGGAGCCTAAAGTTTGTGGACACTAAGGTCTCAACAAACTGACTTAACTATTAAACAATGTAAAGTTTAGTGAGTAATTTGACCACAGGTCAACCGCACCACAATAACAATACTTAGAATAATAGACATTTTAATAGACTTTACAAGCAGTAAAATGACTTCATTTTGAGCAGCGTGCCAGTGCAACAAACATTTAATAGAAATGGCACTTAATTTTATATTTTATAATGCAATTGACATTTGTACAATTTATCCTAAAAACTTGAGTCACCATAGGTTAATTTTTGAGGGGTGCCTGTATAATTTATATCAGTTGGCAACAACTGAAAATTAATATTTCAATTGATACCTCCTGAAAAGTTCTTATCTTAACCTTCGTTTAAAAGGAACCTGCGTCGAATATTCTTGATTTTTTCCTGAACTAACCCTAGTAAAAGCTTAAAAATAATCTAATTTCACTGAAAAGTTTTGTAGACCCTGTTAAAATTGAGATGAACCAAACCGTTTGGTTCTTTATTTCAGTCCCGTAATTCTCTCTGTCTGTTTACACTGTTTGTTTTTCTGTTGGGTTGGGGGGGGGGGTGTAATTCTCAGGACGTTGCCTCAAAGGCATTTCAATGAAAGCCATAATGAGTGTACTGCATTAATGATGGGTTTGCTTCTAAATTAGATGTTCTTAATTAAAAAGGTTCAAGGTGCCTTTATGACCAGAGTGCAAAGACATGAAATGCTAATCTGAATAAATCAGCAAGGCCAGCAATGTGAGAGGCAGATATGATAGATCTCTTGTTCAGAATGGCTTAAATGAAGCAGAAAACTGTGTACTGGGGTAATGATTATCATTAGAGAAGCCTCTGCTTGCCTAAGTCTTCCAGAGTTTGTATTATGACAACTTCCTGTCCATGATTGACCAATCCTGAGAAATCATGTTTGTTGATGGGGAGGCTAAAAATATCATCAAATCTGACGTGCTTGTGAAAAATACCTTAGGAAAATTCAATGTAGTGGAGGGAAATATTTTGCAGCCTAATAGTTATAATTATAAATAGGCTGTTTGTTGTTCAAACACAATGTTTAGAAAATAGCAGAAGTTTAACTACACTCAGAATTGGTTTTGCTCAGTGACTCAATCATCAGCAGCTTATAAAATTGTAGAGCAGATAATTTAAATAACGTTTTTCAGCAGGTTTTATTTAAATACATTTTTAAACACAAAGAACAGAGAGACTGATTGGTTAATCAACACAGTCTGAAAGCAAACATGAAGTGGTGCTCATTTAGTTATTTTTAGTGGTTGTGGAAATGTACACAACCATACCAGGTATTGCTGTGTTGTAAAGGGGCGATAGGGGAGTCAATTAGTTCTCATAAATACTAAAAGGCCTTCGGTACAAAGCTAATTGATTTTCCATCTAATGAGCGCTGTGCTAATGATCCTGAAATATGAGTTGAATGCATTAGATGAAGCGACCAAGAGGCCAAAATGTTCTTTGCTAATTTGTTTAAAATTCAACTTTAAGATGATTAGCTGTCGAATTTCAACTGTCCCTTGATTTTATGGCATAAATGGTAAATGCAAAAATGTTCTAGACAGCAGAAGCGTTAACGCAAGTATAACACACAGCCAATTATTAGAATTGCTGATGTTTACGGGTTCAGCAAAAGTCATAGCTGTTGTAGTCATTGAGGTAAACTGGGTATTATAATTTCACCAAAAGTATGATTATATTGACATTATTGTTATGGGCTAAATCTGTGATGGCAGATTGCAAGTGATACTTGGAGACTCATTTATGCAGCGTCTGGGGTGGAATCTGGTTAAAACAACACTGTGACAAACATTTATTGGAAGGCTTAGTTCATAAGGAAAATGATCTGCTTTTTGCTACACAGCTCAGTTAGGATGTTAGCATCTGTTGTATTACATCAAAGCCCTGTGAATTCTGTTTTTTCACCCTTTACAACTTTAGCTACAGTAAATCTGCTTTGTAATGGAAATGCTTTCAAATGGAAATGTACAATGGAAACTGTTTTTTAATGTCCAAATATGCTTTTACATAGATAGCCTAGTAAATATTTTTAGGGTTAAGGTTAAGTTAGTGTTCAGAAATAGTATGTTTA
>JBAJNP010003142.1:0-22261 GCA_036877545.1 Yasuhikotakia modesta | reverse complement strand
TGTGTGTGTGTGTGTGTGTATATGTCAGGACAATGTGATGACTGGAATAGGTGAGTCTGAAATACATGAAAGCCTTTCCACTTTGTTTTAATCTCGCTGAAGTCTGCTTCAGCCTGTTCATTCAGTTGAAACCAATTGTCTTTGCTTCTTAACTTTTTTAAACCCTAAAATGTAATTTGCGGTTTCAAGGTAGGCCATGTCACATAAACAAATGCACTTGTGAGACACTTTCTGTCGTCCCATAGCTGTAACCTAATTTTCACTTAGTCTAAAAACAGAATGGTTTTATTGATGTACCACCACAGCTAGGGCAACAACATGAAAGATTTATTATTACAAATATTATTATGAAGATTAAAGATGAATAAATGCTGTGGTCTTAACCCATGTTAAATTTCTAAAGGTGTGATTTTGTCACAACTTTTCTTAAAATGTATTAATTTAGTTTGAGGTGTTGCAATGTAACAAATATTTTTATTTGATAAGGTGTTTAACTTGTACAAAAATATGTCTTAAATATCATCCTATAAGACTGAAGAAATCACTTTATTAACACATTTTTAGAAAATAAGGAGTCACTATAAATATTCAGCCTTCAGTTCCATGCATCAGTGAGGTGAAACGTCTTATAAATCCAGTCTTTGGAACTGTGGGTATATGTGACTTGTATTGAATTGAAACGGGCACTGCATTCAACTTTAATCCACTGGCTCTGCTGCACATGCATGTACAAAACACATTATTCCTGTCTGGTCGCAGTGGCACTCCATCAGGAGGACTGTGATTTATGGCACAGAGTCTTTCCTTTTCCTTTTAATCCCGCCATTTACTTGCAGGATTGCACACGGCTGCTGGTTTTCATCTTATTTGACACATATTCCGACCAATCCATGCGAGCTGGGACCAAACATCCGCTCACACATCATCTGCAGAGACCGGCCTGAATTATATCAGCATCCTTCTCTGTGCATTTAATGCCTTTAATGATGTGAATGCAAGGGGGATTTAAAGCAGATAAACATGCTCTCCTGTGGAGACAGACCAGGAACCGAGACTGAGATTTCTATTTAGAGAAGTGTTTAATTAGTTGTTGTCGCTGAGTCTGATGCTCTGAGATTAGAGGCTGGTAAGAGAGTGTATGAAAGATGAAGGACATCACGTTTTATTTTAGGGGCTCACATGTGAGTGCATAAATGTGTTTTAAAAGCAGTCGTGGCCCTGCTGAGTCGGACTTGTGACCAGAAGACTGTTGTTGTGATTCCCAGTACTGGCTAGAAACCACTGAGGTGCCCTTGAGCGAGGCAACTTACCCCCAATTGTTCCCCAGGCACTTTGCTGCCCAAGTCATTTCAATTTACTGTTCTTTCTTGACTGGTCTGGAGTGGTTGTAAAATAAAAATAGTTGAAACATTGCTTAGCTTATTTTTGAAAGTTACACAAGGCAAGTTTTAAATTAATAAGCTGAAGTGACTTGTACAGCCTTGTACAAGTTGCTTAAATGTAAAAATGTAATGCAGCAACTTTTTTTTTTTACAGTAAACTGTAGTGCTGTTTACAGTATGTTCTCAATGCTCTTCTCCTTTCTTATTGACCGCTTACTTATTAATGTTGGTTTTCACCGCTGCATTGTAATAGAGACAATTGTGGGACTTTAAGCACTCACAGTTTGTTTTTCTAAGCCCTGCTATTGACTTTATCTGACAATTCTAGCAACAATAATGTCTAAATAGTTATTCAACCAGTTGACAGATGGAATGGATGGTGTTAAATGTTTGGTTAAGTCACACTTACCAGGCATTGTGAGAACAGGCAATTTTTGTCCCAATCAGCCACCATGAGCCGCAGGACATTTTGTCTCTTGGCTTCTATTTCTGTTGTTTGCGATGGGTAGCCCCGCCCACCATGAATCATAAAATCTGTTATGATTGGCTGACACATCATGCAGTATTTTCTGTCATGTAAGGTCATGTATATAGTTTGTTGCTGCAAACCAGTTGCACCATATCTGGTTAAGAGATACCTATATAACAAACAAAGCTCAGATGGAGTGTTCTTTTAACAGAAATGTGTGAGGAAAAAGGCAAATCTATTTCAAATATTCCAGCAAATATTTAAGAGGTATTCCAGCAAATGGGATCTCAGTACGAAATTCTCATTGGTTCATGCAATTGGTTAATAATCTAAAACGTATGTGTTAATTTGTACGTGATAAACATCTGTTTTCACAAACCCAGTGTTCTCTGACAGCAGCTGCCCTTAAATGGAGGGTTTTTATATTTCAAAATGAAGAAAAAAATAGAGATATTAAACCTTCCTCTCCATGTCTAATCCAATCATTAAACCCGGGCTTTAACACTTCATTGTTGAATTTGCCACATAAAGCCTTTGGTGAAAAGGTGTGGAAAATAGCCTCTGGTTCAAGCCCACTCACAGAACCCATGTGATTAAGGCTATAAGTCCTTATCCAGTCTGGGCAGGTGATGATAACCAGTAATTGCTGACTTTCAGTGAAGCCCTGCTTTCCCATTTTGTAATAATATCAGTTTCACCATCATTCATTCGCCATTCGGTCAAAATAAGATGGATTGACCAATCGTTCCCTCATGCAAGGACGCCGTCATCTTAGCGGATGAGGTAAAATTAAATCATGGGAGGAGACTGAAATGGAGATGGCCGACCCTGAGTGTTAGAAAAATTTCCTAACCGTGCATAAATGGCGCTTGACTGTTCAGTTCAAAGGAAGGCCTTCTGATATAGCATAGATTGTTTGGTGTCAGATATACAGCTTGATTTTGTTAGACAGTACCTGTTCTGGTAAGGTATTCATGTAAACAGTTACCTTGTCATGGATGATATTTTATTTAAAATTATTTTTCAATGTTGGAAGTTTGTTAAGGCACACGACCTAAGAAATACAATGGACAACAGTTCAGGACAACAGTTTCAAGACAGCAGTTTCAGGACAGGGAGGGTGGGATCTTATGCTTTCAAAGCTACAAGTTGCTTTTGACAGCTTCTCTGAAATTGTCTACCCTACCTTTTATTATAACTAGAACTAGCAAGGAGAGAAAATCTTGTATATAGTGTATTGTGAAGCCAGGATTAGCTAGACCACATGTTAGGACTTTATTAAAATAAACGTTAGACCCAATACAGCTCTGTGTTAAAAAGTCTAGGTCAAAGGTTGCATTGGAGGGGCTTTAACTAAATTTAAATTGTACATAGCTTGACTGTATTTTACTATTATGTTTCCTGTTTAAATTTAAATGAAAGTACTTAATCTTTAACAATACAGGGATTATTGACGTGACCAGAGGTTAAATGCTTATTTTTCTGCAAATTTTTCTTAAATTAGTGCAATGGAACATTTTCTTCCTTAAAAATTATATTTGATATTTAACCATTGAAAATGATTTCCATTTTGTTACATTAGCTATAAACTAAACAGTAATTCAGAGAGAGAAAGCGAGAGTAGAGATTAATGAACTTTCCAGAGAGTTAGACCATATGCGCAGGTTGGCAGGTCACTGCCACACAGTGTACAAGGCATCAAAAGTGTATTTATGGAAAATGTTTATGCACGTTAACAGAGCACATTATATGCGTTTGTGACCAATTGCAGTTAAAAGTTGATATACTGTATGAAAAATGTAATTAGTTGAAGTCAGAATACTTTATGTTTTGCTAAACCCATATGGCATGTACTTCATTATTTTTTAACTTGTGTTTGAGAGGCTGTTTCTCAAGGTGGAAGGTGACTAAATTATAATACGCGCTACCCATTCAGTCTTAGTTTCTGACAGGAAATTATTCACACATTTGAAATGCAAGCCTAAAGGAGTCTGTGAGGTTCAACTTCTGTCCATTTCCGTGGTCCTTTTTTCCTTTTCATGTTTCTGTAAGTCATTAAACAGGCAGGCCAGGCAGAAACTGGGCCACGATGAACCGTGTCCCAGACACCTCATTATGCAAACAGATGTTTGAGAAGAACTCCTCTCTTAGCACTGATAAAAGCTAGATTTATTTTATCAGAGGGAGTCTGTACAGTGGATAGTATGTGACCTATTGGGTTGACTTATCACTGTGGAAAATATTTCATGCGCTTCAGACTACAGCGAAGACTTGATATCTTGATATCCTGGTGTTGTAGACTTTGTTCAGCGTGCAGGAGGCAACCAGGTTCAAATCCTGACCTATATATACACTGTACATGTTTTTAATAAAGCTGTAAGGAAAATGACAACAAAAGCTGACAGCCAGAGATCGCTGTGCATTTGCTGTGTAGCAAAAGGGCAACTTTTGCATTTTGATGAGTGTTCTGGAACAACATGAGGGCGATAGACGCCTGATTCTGATGCTTCTACACGCTGTGCCGGGTTCTCAACAACACACACCTATCCAGTTTTAATGAAAATATTAGTAAATACATTTGACTTGCTGTTCTAGAAGAGTTGTTAACCTATGTGCCTTCAAACCCAAAACCTTCCAATGGCCACAACAATAACTGAAGCCCTCCTCAACCGCTCACAATTATTAAACTATTCTAGAGCTTGACATGCTTAGAAAAAGAACAGAGCAACAGAGGAACGAAGAAACAGTGAAGAATCAGAACTGAGAGGCAGTCAGGAGAAGAATTCAGTAGACGACTGCTTTAATGCCCCCCCAAACAATGATTGACAGGACCAGGTGACCAGGTTCCTCTCAAACTTGCTTTTAAAATGTCATCTACCCACTAATAACTCTTTCCTCAGAAAAAAAAAGTATCTTTCTGAGAAAATATTTCAAGCTTGCATGGAGGTTGAGGTCACTTTGATGAAGAAATCTGTGGCGTAACGCATCAGTCATTACTGTCAGTCATCTGGACAGGTTATATTTCTTCAAAGTCATACAGTACCTGTGAAAAACGAAAAAGAAAAATGCTACTGAATATTTAACAAGACACCTCACACTATAATTACCTCAATCACACTGAACTGAAACAATTCAGCAGGGGTTGCTTTGGAATATTGAACTTCTCAAATGATTCATAAAGACAAATTATAGTCAAACGTGGCATTAATTTGAAACACATGTTCTTTATCAGCCTTATGAATTTTGGTATGAAAATTAATATTTTTGATTGATAATCATAGATCGCTTTTCTGCTTCATGACTTTAATTGTTAAACGGACTGAATTACAACAAAACGGCATCATTTAAAGCTGCTCAGACTGATTTCAGGTGAGATTTAAGTTTGCAGACAATTCAGTCAGCCAGTTGTGTTAACAATGAAATCTGGTGTGACTTCCAGTTTGGAGTGAACTTGCATAATGCATAATAATGTCTCTTCCTTTCTGTGCCTGTTTTTTTACTGTTCACTGCATAATGATGGAATTCGATGAAAACAAAATAAACAGCTTTAATTAGGGTCTGAGAAAATGTTGCCCTTGTTGTATTTACTGCAAAGGGGACATGGGAGTATGTTGTGTCCTTGAGAAAATTTGTAAGTTTTACAAATGAAAAGAATATAAAGAGACAGACACAAGTTCTATTTTTGTCCTAATAAATACCAGTATTTCAAGTTTACATAATAAATATATACAATTTTGCAATTCTGAAAATTGGTAGTGTAACATGACATTTTCTGAAGGCAAAAGCATCCACCAACATAATTGTGAAACCCAGATAACAGGGAACGTTCTTATAACGTTAGCTAAATTCAAAGTTTTGATAAAACATACATTCTTGCAGAAATGTTCTGTATATTATGTAAATCAAAAGCGTTATTTTTAGGTTGTTCGTGGAACATTTTAAAGTTACAGCATTAAAGAACGTTTAAATGATGTTTTTAGGCAGTTAATACGTCTAAATAAAAGAATGTTCCTAGAAGATTTGAAATAACTCGTTTTTAAATGTTTTTGTTTTATAATGGTAATATTAGGAAAATGTTATTACAGACTAATATTATTAGCTGGATACTAACTGAATTTACAGGTAGTGCCATTGCTGCCTAAAATGAGATGTAATTTCACCACAGACACAGTAATGCATTAATGTGTTGTTAAGAGTGTTGGTTGCCATGACTATTACATTTCAAATCATGTATTGTTATGATGCAATGTAATGTTAGCATTATAATAACTTTTTGATAGTTCTTTCTGTGTTGAAATGCATTACGAGTATATTGTGTATGGCATATTAAAGACCTTATTTGGGTTCAGGCTTTTTGTTCAGAATTAGCCTCATCTGTGTTCTGAGTCACCTCATCATTTTAGTCTTTGTGGCAGGTGCCAACTAGTTTCACTGTTAATTTATGTCCTCTTGAAATAACATCTGATGTCATTTAAGGTCAGAACATTAACCTCACCTCACCTGTTCATATTTCCTACCCTCCACACGACACACAAAAATGGGCTGAAACGCCACAGACGCCGGCAGCCGTTACACATTACAGGAAATTTAATTACCTCACCTTGACCTGAACTGGCCTCCAGGCCTTACGGCAAACAAAAAGGCCAATACAATGTCTAACAAAATGGATGTTTTGAATGTTTTTACAGCTTTCAAAATAACATTTCAAAATGTAACATGAAAATGTTAAGGAAACGTTCTGACAGCCTAAGATTGTTAGCTGGAAAAATTCTTAGACATGAAAAATAATTATGTAATAATAAATATTAAAGGTAAGCCAAGATATCACAATAGTTTGCAGAGACCATAAAATGCAAATATTTCATATAAAGTATCACAGCTTGGGTTAATCAATAATAAAAGGGTTGTGACTATGCTTGATCTTGTGGTACATCAGCCAATCACTATGGGTGTCAGGAAATCCTTTGTGATCATGTGACACTTACGCCTCAGGTGATTGGCTCAAACAAAAATCTTTGGCCAAAGAGAACACAAGCAGGTCACATACTTTAGCCACCAAACACCTGCCTATGGGATGAATGGGAACACTAACAAATGACTGCAGACATTTAGAGAACTTACACAGTATAGACTCTCTGTTCATGACTTCATAAACTTTTTTTGAGTTCCTACTGATTTATGGCTTTATGTACCATTGCTTCATAATCTCCTGGTAGATCTGTCATGAAAAGTTTATATCTTATCTGAAAAAAACAACTTTCTCTATAAAGAAAATAAATGTGTTTTTACCTTCAGAACTGCACTGTTGCAATCCATTTTTATGGAGTTATTTATTCAGCTGTTTTCAGATAATTCAACCATCTTTTTTACTGATTGGTTGAGATGGTGGAACTAAAAAGTCACTCTTCAAACACCACAACATACTTTGAGGCGACACCCAGAACAAACACAAATCTGGGTAACTGGGTGTCGGGGAACGTATGACCATTGGGGCACACGTTGAAATAATTGGGATAAGTGATTAAGGTTTGCTAATTGAAAATGGCGAGTAGCTAATTAGGAGGCTGAATTATGGATGTGGCCTTTGGCTGCCGTGTTAATGAACATTATCCTGATATCATTAAATCACTAAGCAGGAATTCAAGGATTTCATATGTGCAAACTTCACATCAATAATAAAATAGTGGGGAGGTGAACGTCTCCATTCATTTCAAAAAGATAAACGCGTGCAACCTCTCTTTATATTACAAAAACCAAAGCCTTGTGAGTAAAATGTGCTTTTCTCTGAAAACACTTGGATGTACTAAAAACCAAAAAGTTCTTAACTGCAGTTTAAACTTTTGCCAGCATGTACAATCTCTCCAAATGCGGTTCCTGGTCCTGGTGAAATTCCTGGTCTAAAAACAAAGCAATAGGATATTTCAAGGTCCCATTATCAAAGTCCTTGACTCAATCAAGTTTACAAAGGAGCGTGAGCCATAATTACATCCACATGCAGATTCTAAATTGAATCATGTTTGTTTTCAAGCGCTTAATAAGACCTAATTAAAAATTCCTCTATAGCATAATCACAGCAGTGGGTCAATCCGCTGGGGTTCAAATTAATGCTTTTTTTGAGATTTATTTAATTGTAGGACCTTTCAAGTACTAAAAGATCACGTGGACACACATACTTGAACAAAAATAAATACAATTTATGCACTGAAGCTAGTAAATTTACATGCAACTTTGGCAATGCTACTGTTTTAGGCATAAAACATTAGCATGTTTTGCTTATAATAGCATGTAACAGCGTGAAGTTGAGATGCCATATTGACATAATGGGAACGCCACAAGCTGAGACTGACTGATTTGACTATAAATTAACACAACCTCAGTTTCTATGAAGTCAGTGACACCATTTTAGATGTTTTTGACAAAGTAGGGAACAATCTTAAAGCTGTAAAGCAAAAAAAAAATGACATTTGCATTACACTTACTCTGCACCCACTGGCTTTGTCTTTATGGATGGTCTATTTCGACCAGGGCTGTAAATTAAGGCATGACAAATTATAGTCCATAAAATTAAGCTTTTATTACCACTAAGAGACAAAGAGAGTAAATTATATTTATAATCTGGGTTAAATGAAAAGAATAATTCTGTGGTGACTGGGTTGTGATGTATTTTGCAATGACAAAACCGTTTATGGTTGTAATAGATATTATAATCAAAATTTAATAATTATATATATTGTTAAAATATTCCTTTCTGTCTGAAAAAAGGTGATAGGTTCTCTTTTATAAAAAAATGACTGAAGGTTTTTTTTACCAATAAAATGTACTTTAAATTCTGTCTTCGGTCTTTGAACTTAACCTTTGCATCATTTGCATTCAATACATGTAACATTTCAATATGCAACACCTATGCAACTAAACTCCAAAGATGCACAAAAACTCTTATATGCACAAAATAAGTTCAACAAACCAGGCTTTACAATCTGAGAATTAGTCATTAGAATTCAGAGAATTTGAATTTAGAGTGGAAAAAAATCTAAAAATAGAGGCTGATCCTTTGAAATGTATATTTTGTTTTAGAGAAAGAAAACAACTCCTTTAAAGACCACAAATTAATAAAATTATATTTTTCTTTAAGCGGGAAATTTAATCAGACAGTTTGCCTATCCACAAAATACAGTGCAGCTGACACAGCACACACATTAAAACGATGAATGAGATGAGCAACACAGAAATGAGAAAATGTCTTTGAAGAACCTTTGGAGCCAAAGTGATGAGAAATAATATTACTGCAATAAAACAGCTAGACTGCTTTTCAAACCCATATTCTTCAATGCTGAGTACAGTTTGATACAGTTTGATAGAAGCTTAACTATTAATAAACCTTCTAAGATTGACAAGTTGATTTCTCCAAAATTCCTGTGCTGTTATAATACATTTTTTTCTGACCATCAGACCAGTAACAGGGCAAAAACAGCAACATTGGCTCAACCAATGGAGGGAGCTGGGGGAGGGATCGTCTCTTTGTCTGACCAATAGGAAATGAAACCTGTCTGAAAATTCTTATACCAGCAATTCTATTTGAAAGTGCTACTATAACAGAATTGCACATAAACTTGCCTATTTATTTTAATGCTTATTACAGTGTTAAATTTCATTTAAGCCAGTTGATGTTGAGACTGTATTCTCATGTATTTTTCCCGGTTACACAGTCAGGCCGCTCAGCACAGAAAATGAATGGTCTCATCCATCTTATACACTCAGCAAGCCGACCCGGTAATGGAGGCCCAAGGTGTTGCATGGCTGGCCTCACAATCTGTTTTCATTTGGATGGCATTTTATTATATACGAGCTGTATCTCCCTGATGCAAAGTATAAACCCAGACACCTCCAGTGATGTCAAAACCACATGACAAGACGCAGAAAATGAGGACAAACGACACAAACAAACAGAAGCGGAAACACATTTAGATAAAAACATGTTTGAATTCAAACCCGTGTGCGTTTACACCAACACATTTTGCACCAAAGTGACTCCCAGTGTATTTAAAGTATATTTTATTAAGTTGTTTGTTCTCTGGGAATCAAAACCATGACCTTTGAGTTGTTAGCGCAATACCTGTTAAGCCACAGTAATCCATACCCAGCAAAAGATTTTAGGTTTTACAAAAAATGTTCAAGGAACATCCAGTTTTTTGAAGCTGTACTCAAATTATTGCTTGGTTATGCAAATGTTATTTAAATGTTTTGTTAAATCTGTAATGACTGCATATAATGTTAATGGACTACAGCCAAACAGATCTAGCTGTGTTTAAAAATTAATTCAAATAATCCATACATACTTTTCAGAATGGTCAGCTAGCAACACCCTCACAATATTTTATTACCATCCTGACCGATGTCCAGAATAAATGCACACAAAGAAAGAACGATTTTTTTATCTGAAGGCATGGGGTTGAAAAATTACCTGACTGAGACATCCGAGTCAATTCCTCTCCTGAAACTTTTATCTGGGTCTTCACTGCCACATGACCAAAACTGAAGTCCAACTCGAAGAATGACTGAAGGCTTTAAGTTTTGGTGGCACACAAGGCTCCAGTTACTCTCAGAACTATTTATTTTTTTAAGTCCTTCATCATGTTGTTCGTTCATCAGGGAGTCTGTCAATCACATTATTCCATCTACCACCTGCTCACAGTGCTTATGTGTGGAATATTTTCTTCACTGATCTGGACCATGTGGTCAGCACACCCCTGCCAGCACATTACTCTGAGCCGCACATATGTGTATGAAAAGTCCATTGTTAATCTTCACACGGAATAATGGTTGAGTCAGCTGGACGCATTTCCTCAGAGACAGACATCCAGTGCTGAGAGTGCATCTCAATTTTCTCTGAATGGTGTCGAATATAATCTTCAGTCCACAGAGCCCTGAGAAGTTTTTCTGGTGAGGACAGAACTGAAAACCATCAGAGTGTAAAAGAGAAGTGTGGGGATGTGACTGTGAAAGACAAGGGGAGATTAGTTGGACAGGAAGTTAAGTGAAACTGTACTGGCGGATTCAGTAAACAACTGCAGGGTAGTTCAATGACACAGTCTGTATCTTATGCAATATTTACCAGCTATTCAGTTTAACACAGTCAAAATGTGACTCCATCTTAACTCCAAAATTGTGCTATAAAGTGTATATTAAAAATAATTCAATAAAGCAAATTGTTTTGTAATTATCACAAATAGCTACTACAGTTACCACAAATTATAGTAACCACAAATTACCCCATAGTTTGACAAAAGCAATCATGTTTATCCTTAGGTGGTGAAACTATACCAATCAATATATCAAATATATATATATTTTTAGATATATATCAATAATATAATGGTTGGAGCATTTTGAACTATTTATTTTAAGCAGTTTACCAATTTTTAAATGTTACAGTTGTGTGACAATAGCTCCTAAACACTCATATGTTAAGAAATATGAATAATCATTTATTTAATAACAATGTTGGAATCACCGTTAATAAACAACTTAAAATGAAAAAGCACTTTCAAGGAACAATCTTCACCCTTCAGTTAAAAACACATAGAAACCATGAACTGACAATAAAGAGTAAATTAAGAGTATTTAGTTGGATTCATCTCACTCCACTGAAAAAGTTCCCTGGAGCCTTTATACTGACATTAAGGAAAGAATTTGTTTTTTAATTACTGTCATCATTCATACATAACACTATGGATTTCCCAGACAGAAAGCCCCGGAACTTATATTTCATACCATTTATCTTTTTCTCACAGACTCACTTTGGAAAAAATAGTTGTGCACTTAAGATGACACTTCATCACCTGTGAAGTTCTTAAGGTTAAATGCGATGTTTACTAGCGTTAGCACCATGTTGAATAATGATAATTCTCCTGATGATAATAAAGATAAATACCTGCAGATGAGGTTAATGAGGCTACTGAAGAATATTGTTTTTTTTCCCTCTCAGTGTTTTTGCATCGTACGATCTCTATCTCTAATGAATTCAGAGTGAAGTCATTTGTCAGTTTGGATGTCTGACGGATCATCAGAGATTTATCTTTACTCCAGGTGTCATAGCTGAGAATATTAACAACCGTGTCTTGTCTTCGCTGTGACCTTCATTTTGCATGTTTCTGAGGTGCATTCTAGGTAATATCTTGCCAGCTTGGCATCTTGCTATGTTTTCTATAACAACTTTAATGATGGTTTGCAATAGTGATTTTTTTGAAGAGGGTAAGTGATCAATAACTCGTCCTAAAGCTCATTTAATACACTCATGATTTAATTGAACAGTTAAAGAGACAACATTTATCCAGGGAAATTATATCGGTTTGTGCATTACACTGGAGTTTAGATTAATTTTATTATCAGTCTGGGGACAAAGTGGAAAATGAAAATTGATTTTCAGAGACAGTATTATAGACGTGTCAAAGGCATTCACATATACATCACAGCCGAGATCATACAGATGTACTGTAGCTACAGCTTTCCAACACTACACTAGGCTTTTCTGCAATTTATATATTGTGTGATACTGTGAGATTATGAGCAATACCCAAAACTGCATTTGTGTCTGCAACTAATAAATGCTTGAAACTGAACTGGGCCTGAAAATTAAGATGTATGAGGAAGATTACACTCTTTCTCGGAACCAGGCTGCATATGGTACCAAAATGATATGTAGATGAGTTTGCTATTTGTCAGACAGGAGAAAAAGACATTGTCTTACAGCTTGTCAGGAATTGTTAAAGCGTGCATTAATTTAACTGCATTTATTCATACCACACAGAATGATGGCTTATCAGAGCTCTTATACTTGTGGGATTAGCCAGATGCTGCATCATTAAAATTTTTCACTCTCTTTCATGTTTAAAGTTCTCATTTTACTTTGAGCTTCAGTGCTGGAAATGTCATGTAGACTATCTGTACAGCCACTGATTAAACTGCACCGTGAAACTTTGAAACATCACCACTGAACATCTGCTGCCCTTCTTAAACGGTCACAAACTATCAACGTTTCTCAGTGTTTAATTACTGAATGACTACATTTTAAAGCCAAAGCTTTATTCCAGTCCCAACAATCACATTTAGGCTCGTATAAGTCAGTATTTAGTGCCTATAACTGGATGCCTAGTGCTTTGTGCAAACAGATCCAAAAAGGTTTATACAGCGGCCGGGTAACAGCGATGCATGAGCTGAATGGATGTTGGATGTTAAAACCAGTTCTTCTGCCATGCTGATGACAGGGTCCATTTCACACTTGGTAGGTGATCGGGGACCAATGAGAATTCCACCTGTGTCCACTTGTGTTTATTTATGATTAGTCACTTGCATCTAAAACGATTTAGACACGAATCCACACATCCTCTAATTATGTTTTATTCACTAAGGTACAATTCAAAACAGATCTAATTAGAACTAATATATCTAAGTACCTAATATACCTGTAAATTCAACCTCAACTACAGTCTAACCAGCAGTAGTTGAGACTTTTTTCTGAGATTTTTTTATGTTAGAATGTCAAAGCAGTGCATTCTGGGTAATATATACTATCAAAAATAAAACGGATCTGATTCTATTTGTGTGGCACTCATAGCCACACGAGATTTCTCCATTACAGCCTCATCCAAAGGATTCAATAAACAGCCTGATTTTGTCTGCAGATCCTACGTGATTAATATGAGGGTTTAAATTAGGTCACATTCGCAACAGACAAAAGAAACAAAGACTGACCCACCTCCACTTTTGTCAAACAACACCCTGTTTTCACACAGACAAAACACATCTGGACTGAACAATGTTTAAACCTTACAGTACACAACAGGTAAGTCTTAGTGCACCAAAGGAAACAATCATCTCCATTTACACTGGAAATAATTGACATAGACAGACCCAGATAAACAGCCTCACAGTGGGAATTACTGCAAGATTGTTTTGTGCAATCAGAATCGGGAAGAGCAATGCTGTGGCACAGAAATGTTGACTCCTATGGAGAGGCTGTATACAGATTTAAATAAAACTGACATATGTCGCAAATAATATAGTACTTTATAGTATAGCTTTCTGAATAACCCTAAATGGTGATGGCAGTTTTGCACGTATCCCTTCAAGAGTTTCAAAAGAGATCTCAAAAGTTCAATAAACGGTCACAAACAGTTTGTAACAATTATCACAGCAGCTTACTCAGGAAACTACATGTACAAACAGCATTCAGTATAAGCAGGATGTAAGGATAATGATGAAAGCTGTGCATCTCACTCGAATTGTCAGCAATCTTTTTCAGAGATCAACATCAAAAGTGACACACATATAAACTCATTCTCTGGAGTCCACAGGCATGATGGATAACTCGTTAGCTTAGTCTTCAAATTGTCCCTTTGAGAAACGACACTGATTCCGGCAGGGGGACACAGGTGGTCTCTTTCACTGATTTATGACAACACCGTCTTGTACTGAAGTCTCATTCAACTTCTGGGAATGTCTTTACATGTTGAATGTTTGCAAACATTGTTCGTCCTCAAAAAGAAACCATTTTAGGATTGTTCAGCCAATAATTTAAGCAGAACATTGACCTAATGAAAATTCTGTTATATTCTCTTCTGTATGTTGTTCCAAATCTGTATGAAGTTCTACAAACACAAAAAGGAAAAATTGTAAAATTTCATGCAATGAAAGTTAATGGGGACTGCAACTGTCAGTCCATCCTATTTTGTGTTCTATGAAATAAATTGTTTGGAAAAACATTTAATAATGAAAGAAAAGTTCATTAGTAACAGTTTTTATTTTTGGGTGAACTATTTCTTTAAGAAAATTTTCCATCTAAACAATCGATCAAAATATCCATTTAACATCTGTTATAAAGCCCAAAATATGCAATGTAACATTGTGTAACTATCCCTTTAAATGCAAACATCAGTGGCAACAGAACAACCGTCTCATAAAACGCCTATTGATAACATTCCAGAAAAAGGAAGCGACTGAAGCCTCAATGAGCTCATAGACGCGCTGCAGTTTGCCAAAGCGTCAACAGAGGCAGAGCACAACTGTTCTGATTCACCTTTATAAAAAGCCAAATAGATGAGAAGGAAATGGACACTGCAGCTGGTAATCAAAAATGTCAGTGCTTTAGATGGGATTGGCAAGCAGGCTGGGCTGGAGGTGGAAGGAAGCTGCTGGGATTCGGACCAAGGCTTCCTGCATCTGAATCTCAGGCTTGTTCAGCCACCTGTGGGTCCAGATGTCTGGTGCGGGGGTCTGTGGGGGCTAACATCATCTGTCTATCTCTGGCTTAGAAACACCTAATCTGTGTTAGGATTCCCGTCATGCACTTCTGCCTGACCGCTTTGCTCTGTGAGATGCTCCACAGTTAGCTCCACAGACTCCCGTTCATTTTAAACCAGTAGAGGATTTTTATAAGGGAAATATTTGACAGCTGTACATAGACAACCTGCACTAAGACAGCCACTTTAGCCATCTTAAAATTAGCCAGCTAATTTTAAGAATTGTAAATTTTAAGTTTAAGTTACAAAAACATAGAAAATGTATTTTTATTTTCCAAAATAATTCTAAATTTTTTTTTAATTTTTAATGTTATTGTTTGGTCATTAAAACTATTCAAAAATGTTTTTTACAACAGTCCACCAACAGCTTTGTTTTATATATATTGAAACTTTTTTTAATTATGAAATTGTTTAATTTATGTTATATAATGTTTAAAAGGTTCTGCTAGTGTTACCAGATACTATTTTGATATCTTTTATGCCTTTGAGAGAACTTTTAAAGAACGCTTTATATAAACTGCTAAAAACGTCAATATAAAATACATATGATGCTGTCCATTTTTTATCTCAGCAACAGCTCTGCTGACTGATCAGGCTGTTTATTGTGTCAGAAACATTTAAAGTGAAATTGCCAGTCAGGGAACAGCATCACTGCGGCTAAAACCTCCTTCAGCTGCTTGTGTTGTTCTATTTGACAAATCCCATCGCACAACACATTTAAGCTTCACATCACTTCACAGTGGGTCTGTGTTCCCGAGAAATTGCCTTTGTGTTTCCCAGCAGGTGACAGCAATAGTGGTGACATCAGCAATCTTGCACATACTAAGCAACTGCGGATAAACTCTCTCTCCATGGTCTGGCTTGGCACTCAGTCAGGGCTGGTCGTAGAAGGCAAAGACTATATGGTCTATATGGTTGGGAGCTGTAATTAACAACATGAAATTAAAATTGATTATGCTGTCTTAGTAAATGAATGTCCTTGGTTTTATTGTGCATGATTCAAAAGAGCTCCTTACCAAAGTTCCTTCAAGGCAAGTCATTTCACTCAGTTCAATGCAGTTCATATATAAAGTTCTTACTGTGAGTGCAGATGTGAATTAAGGAAAAAAAGACCAAATAGTGCCCTTGTCAATAGGGCTGTTGGCTCTTGTCATTCAAAAGTAAAAATGTAATATCCACTATGCTATATTGTGTTTTCTATAATTAATTTTATTCTAAGTGGTCCATCAAATTTTTCTTACACCATTTTTTAATCAAAACTTTATTCATCTCGAAAAACAACTTTTCTCCAGAGTTTGCAAGCAAAGGAATATTAACCAATAATAGTCTGTTAATGTTCAATTAAATCACAGTAAAAAAAAAACTAATCTTGGCTTACTATTTCTTCCCCTGCATTTTTCTCTTCATTTGGAAACAGAACAGAATTTG
Organism: Yasuhikotakia modesta; assembly: GCA_036877545.1. NCBI lineage: Eukaryota > Metazoa > Chordata > Actinopteri > Cypriniformes > Botiidae > Yasuhikotakia > Yasuhikotakia modesta. Next base: position 5,684 of record JBAJNP010003142.1, on the reverse strand, counting down.
CAAACATTTAATATGTTTAATATTGCAAATATTAAATATGTAAGTTAATAACAGCCATGGCAACACAGAGAAAAGAGAGGATTTTCAGTTACTTGTAACACAGTATTTCAGTTTGGCTCACCTGTATGTCGCTGTTGGCTACAGGGATGACCAATGGGTGACCCCCAACTTCCTGAGCCTCTCAAAACAGCACAAAATAGGAAAATACAGGCAGAGGACATATTTCTGTAATTCACAAACACAACAACACATTTTGAGTGGACCATAAGTAATAATTATTTTTTCCATAAATTCTTAACACTGTAGCAGATGTTAACCATGCTCACTTGCCAGCGAGGTAAAATAAACAGTTTTGAATGAGTGTTGTGGGGGGACCAGAGACATCAGATGGACATCACATCATCATGGACCCACAGAGAGTTAAAAGCAGAAGAGAGACAAATGTGTTGGTGCTGAGCTGGAGAGGAGAAGATCAGAAAGTCATGAACATCGTGACAAATAGAGTGTCAACCTTAAGATGGCTAATCTCACTGATATAAAGCGGTTTTACCAGAGGACCTAACATCCATATTCTATTTGCTGTCTACACAAGGCATGGGCTGTAAATTGCTGGGGAATTTGGTACAGGAAGTAAATTATCTATCTTGGACAACAATCATCAATAGCCTGACACTATCGTAAAGGAAGAAACGTTGTTAGCATAAAACGAACGAGACCTTCACTTTGCACAAGCTAACGCAACAATATTTAAAATGTAATGATCTGCTCTTTAAAATGAATTTGAAGTGGATAAAAAGCAACACAACTTACCACATGACTTCTTTTTTTATTAAACACAAAGAAAATCACAAAAGAAGGATATTAGTTTATTCGCAAAGAGAGTTAACAAATTAGCTACCGTCAAAGCTGCAACAGTGTTTGTTCTCCACAGCAATCGTTGTAATAGAGGTCTTAACCTCTGCAATTAAAAACTAAAGTGAGGAAAAAAAGCAAAACGATGAATTAAATCGATGTGGGTTTTTAAAGAACAATGCAGATCTCAAATCCCAAATGAACTGCAGGTAGTAAAAAGTGGGAAAGGTGAGTTTGGGCATGGAAAATTTATTTCTTGTGCCGGAATCACAGCAAATTTGTTCTTCTCTGTTTTAACACACCCCATAAAAGACAGAAATCAGAGCTGTAGGTTTTGAGTGAAAGAATGAGAGCACACCAAGGTTCAGCGAAAGAAGATTTCTTTGCAGCCTTAAGCCCATTTATTTAAATGTGAACACTTTAATATGATTTCCACGCAGCTTGCCAATTTTTCAAAAGTGATATGTGATCAGTCCTCTCAGAAAGGTTAAGAACTCTGCCCTCATGAAAGCTTTTCACTACAGTCAGAATGATAACCTACCTGGTAAATATTAGAATATGACAAACTAATAAAAGTTTGGGTGGAGATATTTCAAAAGAAAGAAGGCCCTTACTTATTTATTTTTAAATTCAACAAAGATTTAAAAAAGCAAAAAAATAGGTATTTTCTATTATTAGTATTCTGTTTGGAATTCCTAATGCAATACAAAGTAAAAAAACACTTGTTTTATATAAAAATACTAGTTATTTCAAATGTAGCGAAGGTCTAATATATGGAAACATATTTACACCTCATTTACCCTTGAACATCATAAAAAATTTCCTATAGATTAAACAGCATCAATAGAATCTCACTCTTCCTAGTTTTAAGAGTAAAGCAAATATATTAATTTACTTTATTAATTTATTACAATTAACTTTTTGATGTATTTTTAATGTATATTATGCTTATGTCTCCAGATAAGAAATTGGAAACTCATGTTATGCAAAGGCAGGTTTAAATATGCTAAATTATTTGCTGCCTGGCTAATGCTACGCCATGTTCGTGTGAGATCTATCTGTATTTGATTACTTCTGACTTGTTTTGCAATGTGATATGCTTCAGAGTGTGTGAGGCTGAGTTTCGGAATGACAGAGGATTTCATTGACTAAAGCAGGTATCTAGATCACGGTGTAATGATTTGCCCACAGGCTACAGTGCATTTAACTGAAAGCTGTCATTGATTTTTACAGCCTCTCAATGTATCACCAATCATAGTTGTCACTGCTTGACTAGAACTGTCATCACGGGTAACAAGGAACATTCTCAGAACATTGGCTAACATTCCTAGAACATTCTAAATAACATTTTAATGTTTTTGTAACCTAATAGGAACATTACAGAAACATTCTTACAACCTAAAATTGATATTATAACCAAAAACTGAAGCATATTTTTGTGTCTTAGAAATCTTTTAATCTGGCAAGATAGCTTATGTGCTGCATTGCTGAACAAAAGTGTCACAAGTATTTGAATTGAAGTATTTCAATTTTGTGCACATTTTTAGTCGCATAAATTAAAAAACTCCAAGACTAAAATCATACATAACACTTATGCATAGATTTTATGGCCAATGTATAGGTGATGACATACCGCAAATGTTATTTAAGTCTGGCAGTCTCATTTAATGCCTAGGATGTTTATAAGTAGAAAAGTACAAACTGTTTTAAATGAAGCACGTCACTTTAATAAATGAATGGCACCTAGACTTACCCAAACATCCTGAGAACATGCAGGAACAGGCTGGTAATCTAAACAACTTTGATCATGACTCAAAGTAACTGTGATTGATTCCAGGAGCACTGAAGTCACCCGGGAATCTGTGATTTCAGCACCTCCAGCTCTCACACAAGCTCCGTAGGGAAAGATTAATCTATGACACCCAATTGGATGGTCTACCAGACTGAAGAAGAGAAGAAGAGATTTTTTAAGGCAGCTATGTCCATCTAGGACCCACAGATTTAACCAGCAGACATGGGCTTTACTGATACAGTATATAACAGATCGAACACAGTAAGGTATATGAAGCAATTTTAATTTATGCACATTTAAACAAGCAAAAAGTTTTACAAGTAGAAAAGAATTAGTATAAATTGGGAAAAAAAATGTTTCCAAGCACTGAACACACCTCTGCATAATGAATGGGTGGTTAAAAACGTTTTAAACATTAATACATCCTCATGAAATCTTGTTGAACTACTAAACAATTAAAATAGAAATATGATACCATTAATCAAATTATCAATGGATTACATAAAAAGGCCCCATTGCGTTTCACATTCTGTCTTTTTTTGTAGACCTTACATCACATAAAGACAAATGTTAATAAGAGAAATTTTGTTTTGGTGGCTGAATAGTTACTTTGAAACAAACTAACACTTGTTTTTAGAATCGACTCTATAAAAACTACACTGACATGTGCTTAATGAAAAGTATATTGTACAACAAAAACACAGAGATTCCAACCACTGCTTAGAGCCTGACTTACAAGGGCCCCAATTTAAAGATACATAAACACATTTTTCAGAGACTGTGGTATCTACATATTGTGTGTGTTAGTTTTGACAAATTATCTTTTAGGCCAGGCAAATACACTGGGGACCACAATGGGTCCTTGTAGGCACAGGGGCTTCTGACTTAGCACAGGAGACAAAGCAGTCCAAGAAGGCTCCGCCCTTAAAGGATGCAGGCCCCGCCCACAAACAACACTGGAATGTGATCAACCATGCAAATAAATGAAGCAACAATAAAGGAAAACACAATTAGATGAAAATCATGCAGAGTGTTCATGTGCCATCATCTCTTTAACGGCAGGTCTTTCACAGAGTTTATTGGAGCTGAATCCAATCAGATCTCACTGAAGCCTGCTTTATTTGTCCAGCATGGACAAGATGAAGTTCAGTTAGTGATGTCCACACACCTGAGCATGATGAGCATGATGTCCTTGTTAACTTGGTTTTATACAGCTTTACTGGTTTCACTGGTATTTGACAGTAAAATTGTCCCACACTATTATCATCACTTGTTTTTTATAAGGGGAAAACAACAAAGCAAAAAACAAACATCGCTAGGTGCTGAAGCAGAACTAGTTCCTCACGATGAAAATGACTGGAAACATACATCCATTTTTAAAAGTCGTCGTAGGTGTTGACGTCAGTGAAGTAGGCATTGGTATATGTTTTTCCTGCTAGCTGAGGGTTGAAATATTTATTCCTTTCCTCCAGCATCAAGTTATTCTTATTGAAAGCCTGTGGATGAGAGAAAAAAGTGTTTATTTAGTAACAGAACAGAGAACAAACATGTATTTTTTTACATGTATAAATAAAGCCATATTTTCAAATGCACTGCGTGTCTTTTGGTTGTGGATCCAGGCAAAAAAATTAAGCAAAAATTAAACAAAAATCTTGATGTACAACTCAATGAAGTGGCTCTAACAGGCTGATCTTTTGGGCTGGATAACTATACAATATTAACTTTTCACCATCAAGTTTGTATTATTTACAGAATGATAATTAATAAATATGTAACAGAAATCTGGATGCCACAGATTAATATCTGCTTTAAGATTGATGAATATGCAAAGAGATGCAAAGTTTTTCTAAGCAAAATAACAATACCAGAAATGTTTTATTGTTTGTTTTTGCCACCCACACAGTCTTTACTCTATTAAGCATTGGAGGACACCAATTGTCTAAAAAGTTGTTCTGATTGGATAAATAGGGACAAAAAATAATTTAACAAGCTTCATAAACTTCAAAAAGTTATTCTGACTACTGTAAGTACGTTTATTCAGCCTTAAAACTGAAAACCTCCAGCCTAATTAGAAAATACAATTAAATCAAATGCTACAAAGCCATTAAACCAAAGGAGAGCTCAGTGGGGTGGCAATAACAAACAGGCAAAATAATAATACAAAGAACAAAAGATTAATCCGATTTTCAAGGTGACGCTGAAGGAATAAACAACACGGCATGCAACAAAACAACAGCAGACATCGCCGCACCAAAGCATGACATAGAATGTGGGAAATTTACACTGAATGAAATATACACTGCCTCCTCAGAAGTTCTGCTCTGTGGGGTGATGGGAAATGATGGTGACAAAAGCATACAGAAGGACTGGACGAGCGCACTTCTCACGTACACGAGGGTCGGGGGGAGGAGAGGGGATCGTGAGAGGCCTGAGAGTCAGAGGAGAGGATGTTATGCCGGTCAAAAGTTAGTAGAAAATCTCCAGGCCCCGTGCTACACCGGTGTTAGAAGACAAAGGCTGGCAAATGAGGTGCTCGTCCAATGGCAAGAGAATGGAAACATCAGGCTGTAAAGAGGAAGGGAGCAAAGTCATCCTCAGGGCAGCATTTGACGCGTCTACATTGATGTGGTACAAGAAGAGCTGGGATGTCTTTGATGGTATTGAGAAGCAAAGGCTAATTTGAAGAGGCATTTATAATGTATACAAACAGGGGGTGGGGCTTGGCTGTTAATATTGAGAGCTGATTGGATTAAAGGGGCGTTTCATACCAACAGAGTCAGATCTGAATGCTAATTGGCAGTTGATTGTGAATAGACGGCTGAGCTCAGAAACATGTTGACACCCACTTTTGAAGAGGTCAGGTCCACCCACCTTGGTGAAATTCAATAACTATACTTTTTATTCAAATCTATCACTATTTGCTTTTATTTCTGTAACTTGTATTACATTAAAACTAGATAATATTAAAATACTATATTACACATGGACAAGAATTCAGAAACAGTAGCCTAAAACGTTAACGAAACAGCTATGTCTATTC
>JBAJNP010003141.1:23129-41846 GCA_036877545.1 Yasuhikotakia modesta | reverse complement strand
GTTTTTCTGTGGACTCTTTAGGATCAGTGACAGAACTGATGAGGGCAATTTTTAGTGGAGCTTGTTTAATGATTTCACAGGAAGTACTATTACACTGGGATTTAGGCATTGATTCCCCTGAAACATGCTATTATTTGCCCTGGCTTGTTTTTTAGCTTGCTCTCTTTAACAGCAGTCATGAAGCTTCTGTTCCCATCATGCCTTGAGCTTTGTGCAGTCTATGTATAGACTAACCAGCTTGTTGCTTCAATAAAGCCCTGAAATCTGGATTAGATTTGAGCCTAGCAACCAGTGGATTGCTGATGAGGCCTTTTCTTTTGTTGTTGTGATGTTTCACTCTACAGTCACTTCATTCTGAGTCACAAAGCCGCAGCAAACTGGGGCATAAACAGGTTACAAAAAACGACAAATCGTTTTTTCTGTCAGATACAATTGTTGTTTATCTTGAACATGCTTGTTGCATCTCTTTAGTGAAGGTGCTGCGGGTCTCTTATAATTGGCTTGACAGTAATGTCCCACCAAGATTATCTCTGTCATTTCCTGTCGTCTGTGTGATTGTTTACATTTCAGGGGGAAATTTGGTTCCTGTTTGAGGTGCAGGCTATTGTGGGGAAATTAAGTTACAATCTGTTGTTTACTGAATTTATAAAAGTTACTGAAAGTAAAATTTGAAAAACTTTTTGCATTATTAAATGTCATTTCTGAGGTGACAGGGAAAATAATGTAAATATTGCTTTCCTTTCAATTTATAGCACTGTGAAGAGGACAAGCTCATCAGAGCATGTCGGCCCTAACAACAGGAAAGAGAGCGTGGATTCCAAAGCCAGTCGGAATCGTGCTGGTTCCATAGGGAGCAACTCCAGTGGAAAAAAAGCCACGGAAAAGTAACAATATAAATACATTTACTGTATGCATGCATTAAAAATGTGCATAAGCACATGAATTAGAAATGGGCTACAGAATAATAGCAACTCATTAGCAATTAATGTATGTAAATATACACCTGCTAAAAGGCCAGCAGTCAAAAGAGGTTGACATAATTTATCAAATATTACTTACATTGGACATTGGCAAGTGTTTTTGCACCCTACATGTACATATCATAGACACACATAAACACACATAAACACACACACACACAGAAACTCATTTGGATGACTTGATTCCTCTCTTACCTCTACAGCAAACAGAGGGAGCCAGTGTTCAGCGCAGGTAAGAGTCAGGTGATTGAGTTATATGCCTCTGAGCCAAGACTGGACCAGTCACAAACAAATGAATGGTGTCTGCAAATGTGTTCTCTTATTGAAAACACCAAAGTGAGAAATTAAAGAAAGGTGGAATTAAAGTGTCTTCCCAGTACATGCCTTTCAAATGAATGGCTGGTCTCCCAGCATTCCTTTTCTTTAGCAGTAATGTGGGTCAGTAAGACAGAGTACAGATGTTACTATGGAAGCACAGTAAATCAGATTGCCCCCTTGTTTAAGAGAAACAAGTCCAATAACAAATAAATTTAAAGCTGGCTGTATAAGTGCCGTCCAGTCATGGCTCACAGAAGATCAATGTTAATTGCATTGGTCTGTACAGTCCAACAGTTCCTCCCAACATCCATCAACAAGCTAATCTATTAGCAGTAACGCATCATCCATCTCTTACCAACAACATTCTCTAGTTTTCTTTTTCTTGTTTTGGTGTTCAATTTTTTCTTTTTAGTAATTTTAGTAATTTTTTTTGTAATAGTTATTTTTAAAGTTACATTTTTAAAGGGCAATTTAATTAGCCACAAAGACCTATCAAATACTTACCAAGTTAAAATAAAACTCTAAAATATGTCTACTGAATAGTGTGCAGTTGGGAAATATATGGGCTGTATAGCTTTGGGGCTGACTGTCCCATTCTGCACATCACACGATTAAACAATTCCTGAACCCTTGAACTGATAATTGATGACCTGAGACAAAAAGTATCTTTTTTCAAGTGTTTCACAAACATTCTTTAATATATGAACAATAATAATAATTTGAATGTGCAGAGCTATTCATACAGTATGAGTGTGAATATCACTGTTCTGCCTGAAGACAATATTTCATGTATTTATCCCAGTTTCTGTAATTAACCGCAAAACCTAATTAAGATCATAAGCTGGTCTATATGTTAACTATACCAACCACCAAATTAACCAGTGGAGATTTGCATTACAGAGCGCTGGGTGAAAAAAATGACTTTCCCAGTGGGGCTTATAAAGTAATTATCCAGATTTGTTGATCTGGGATCTAATTACACGACTGTCTCTGTCTCTATACATCCATAAAGGGATGCGACGTGTGACGCACTGCAAAGGTAGGAACCTGTCAACTGTCCCTTGTGTGAGCAGCTCTGTGGACGATTGATTCTAGAGTCAGAGTGAAGTCATTGCTTTTAACATGAGACTGTGAGCAACATAAACCCTGCTTACAAATGCAATGACTGTAAATACAATAATATTTATCACAGTCAGAGACTGTAAAGAAGTGTTTTCTTTACCTTCTCTACTGTGTCTCTGTACTAAAACCTCATGAAATGCTTGAGTGCAGTTTTCTTCCTTGTAGTGACATTTTTCATATAACAGGAAGTGAGGGTGGGGCGTATTCAAGGGTTCCTCCTTTGTTTTTAAATAGCCAATAGCATTTAGGTTAAATGTACAGACCTTGCTATTTACATTTGCTATTGTCAAAGGCAGATGGTGTTAGGGGGTGGGGTCAAAGGAAAACATTTAAATGTGTGCGTCATCCAGAGAAAGAGAAATTTAATTTAAAATAACTGAATTCAGCATATCTTCTAAAAGTCATACTTGTCAATTTACTTATAGACTTACAGATACAGCCAACAAATAAACACAAAACTCCACTTTTGATTTCATGAGGTCCATCCGACCTTTATGATGGAACTGAATCAACACCCACAGAGCTGTCCTGCATAAGGCTGTGGGTTGATCTGACAAACACGTGTGTGACAGAACCTCCTCCCTTCTCCAGAAACACCCTTCTACACTAATGCACACTCTCTTTACTGTAACACCCTTGTGAGCAGTGCCAGCCTGTGGCTGTTTGCAGTGATTTGCAGTGGTGCTAAAAACACAAGCTAAGTGTGCTGATGTTTTGCTCACTGCTCGTGACATTCTTTACACACGCACCATGGGAAACCAACACTCTCACACAGTCACACAGCAGCACACCCAAAGGCTTATATTGCTTTAGTATAGCGCTGCTTTATGCTCCAAGCACTCATGTTCTCTTAGAGCATTTATCAGCCTGTATTTTATCTCAACCAGCTCTTCTGGTTTCTCACTGTGAAACTGGAGTTTGTGTTTATCATAAATCTGACATTAAATGTCACAGAAATGGAATTTATTTTCCCTAAACAAGACTCGGTTTTCTCTCCTCAATGTTGGTGCGGCAAGCTGTGAATGAGTCACTGCACCCACTGCGATGTTTAGTCACAAATACAACAAACTCTCATGAGACAATCAAACCTAGAAGGGCTTGTGCATGGAATACCAAAATTCAGGATATGTTCACAGTCTGTTGTCAGTGTTTTTTTGGTTTTCCTTATTAAACAATTTTCTAAGCATCTTCCTGACTCACCTGTTTGTGTTCTGCACTGCAAAAACAATCCTAAGCAGTATTGTTGTGTTTTATATTATTTAACATATTAAATATCCTTTACCTAAATTCAAACAAAATTGTATAGAGTAATACAAATTATAATATTAATAAAATTAGATTTACAAAACATATCTTGCTTTAGGGTTATTTAGAGAGTTATTCAGTTGATACAGTTAAAACACTATATCAACTGAAAGTATTATCTTGTGGTTTTGATTCTGAAATAAATTGACCTCTTTTTTAAGTATTTAGCAGACACATTCATTTAAAAGCCACTTACAGTGCATTCAGGGTCCAATCAATGGATGTGTTTCATTGGAATCTAACCCATGACCCTGCTGTTGCTAGAACCACGTGGTACCATTAGAGCTACAGAAACACTATAAAAGGATGTTTAGATATTTTTATTGATAAACATTATAAGACAAAATACAGATTAAAAGATGTGGTAGCTTTAGTCTTTTGGAGAAGCCCTGTCTTGTGTTAGTGGAGGTATCTAAAGCTGTTGGACCATGTCTGATCATGATTCCGTTATACTTTGCCCCATTTTTCCACCCTCTCTTGCACCATTCCTGTCCAATTTTACCACTTTACCCAGTAACCGTGCAGATCTACCTGCATCGAGCGTCAAAACCAACAGGATCCACTGAACCCCTCAAATCTGCATCAGCTGTGTCCTCATTGTCTACCAGCAGCCCATCAGAGCCCAAGATTCTGTCTCACAGAGCAGCTCAGCCCGGAGGCAAAAAAGTCCCGGTGTTTACTCTTCCTCTGAGGAAGTGTACTGCTCAGTCAGGCCACTCCCCCTTAGACACGCCCAGTTATAGGAGTCCAATCAAATCTCCCAGCCAGTATTTTCAGATCTGCTACTAATTAGCTAATTAGCAACTGTATTTTAATGTAGTCAAGGTGGTTTAATGACTCTGTTATAATTCTCTCATTTCTGTGAGTTATTTTTGAGTTTTGTTGTTTATATGTTAGATGCATGTCTACACTCTTCATTTGTCTTTTTGCTTTTGATTAGAAACCTTTCTGTTTGCATTTTGATTAACTATATATTTCCTTTTGCATTGTTATTGCATGCATGTGCAATTTCTTTTGTATTGCTTATTTTAATCAAACAAAAACATTTCATTCACGTTTATTTAATAGTGAGTTGTCTTTCCCTATATTGAAATGGAATGTATCTTAAATCCATAATAAAGTACATCTAAAATGCCTAATGCTTTTTTTTAATACTTTACTAATCTATTTCTGACATTGGGTGCTATTAATATATATATATATATATATATATTTTNGTGCTATTAATATATATATATATATATATATATATACTATACTATATATATATTTTTTTTAAATATATTATCTTGCAGTTCCTTCTAATCTCTGTTTAGGATAAAAAACTTTCTCAGTAACTTGGATTAACATTTAATCTTAACATAAAATATATTTTTAGATCTGCAACATTTAAGATTAAAATGATTATTAAGATGATTCAGCAGTCCTTTGTTAGCAACCATTAATCTTCTTAAAATCTCTGTTGCTTTTTTAGATGAAGGGTATGTCAAAATGTATTTAAAGGGACGACCCATCACCATGTACATGCCCAAAGACCTGGTGGACACCTACTGCCTGGAGGCAAAGACTGATTTGCCTCCTAAGAAACTGAAGCTGGACTGGGTGTATCCTTTATCTGTTGCCTGTATAATGGAAACGGAATTAAATTTAGATTGATTCTAGTATAGAAGATTAATTGCTATAAATCTGAATAAGCCATTGAATTATCGAGGTTAGATAGCATAAAATCTCATACGCTTAATAGTGGATATATTTTGTGGAGCTAGTCATGATTTTATGGTCAAAAATGTGTTCTGAAGAGGTTTTACATGATTACATTATTATTCAAAATGTAATGTGTGTTTTTAGGCATGAACCTCAGAATGGAGTCAAATTATAGTGGTGATGTGTTAGTTATAATAGCCATGTTCACACACACTCTGTGTAGTATGAGTTTTGAAGCATGAAAATAATGTAATCATGTACCCTTAAGCTCTCTTTAGCTCTGTCTAGCCTGTCAGAGTGGAATATTTTTGTGGAAAGCACTCCCTTAGAAACCACTAGTATACACAACTAAAAATACAGAACTACAGGAATACCTACTAGCATTTGAAAAGTCCAAACATTTTTTATTAACATTTTTCTATCTAAACCCTTCATACCTTATTTGAATGAGGATTTCCTCTTAGTTAAGTTACAAGTAATGATTGCCCTTGACTATAATTTAGCTATGGTTACCGGGGTCGTGACTGTCGGTCCAACCTCTACTTGCTCCCCACGGGGGAAACGGTTTACTTCATTGCTTCTGTGGTTGTGCTTTATAATGTGGATGAGCAACTTCAAAGACACTACACTGGACATACTGATGATATCAAGTGGTAAATGTGTGTGTGTGTGTGTGTGATCATTTATTTATTTAAATTTCAATACAATTTGACAAAACCCTCAGAAAAACACACAGTTATTAAAGATAATCTATTCAAATGCAGATGGGTTTATCCACAGTGACTAAAAGTGCATTTAAGCTGTTTATCAGTATGTGTGTTTCCTGAGAATCAAACCCACAAACATTTGTGGTATTACCACACTACTACTGTTAAACCCATTGAGCTACAGGAGCAAATATAATACGGTATATAGGAAAAATTACATATCAAATTACATTACAAAATCAGATATATACAAAAGTAAAATAGGCTGCAATAATTATATTGTATGATCTTCATACAAGGTCATCCTAACATTATGCCATGATAAAGTGTTCTGAGGTGCATGAAACTCAAATTTAGACTTAGGGAGACATAAATGTATGATGTCATTTTGCTGCTGTGTCATCACTGCCTTAGCAGTCATAGCTGACCACGTTTGTAACCTATGTTTTTTCTGTCTTCCCCTAAAAGCCTAGCTGTCCATCCTGATAAAATCACCATAGCAACAGGACAAGTGGCTGGCACATCCTCAGATGGGAAAGTAAGATGCTGTGGGACAGATATTTGAAACTGTCACACACGTCTATAACTCATATAATGTTCCTGATTCAACCCAAAAGTATTTCTTAACTATAGCATGTGTTGTAAAAATCTTTTGTCATTGATGGCAAATATACTTCTCACTCCTTTTGGCAGCTGTTAGCCCCTCATGTGCGAGTGTGGGACTCTGTGAGTTTGAACACACTGCATGTTCTGGGAGCAGGTTTCTTTGATAGAGCTCTGGTGTGTCTCTCTTTCTCAAAGTCGGTAAGAGCCAGTCACTCAGTGTTGTGTTATCACGCTAGTTCCCATGTGTCTAAACAAACATAGCCTGTCGATGTTTATTCAGACGTCAGTATAAATTCCCCAACTGCTTGTGAAAAGATAAAGTGTTTATTTGAACGTGTCAATCTCATCTTCTTTAGAACGGTGGAAGCTGGTTGTGTGTTGTGGATGATTCTAATGATCACATTCTCTCTGTGTGGGACTGGCAGAGAGAGGAACGACTCGCTGAGGTGAAGGTGAGACAGTGAAGATTTCTATTTGAAATCCTCTATTCATCAGTTTATCTGTGATGTTGTGTCACGGTTTGTCTGATGTTCTTGCAGTGCTCCAACGAGTCTGTGTTTGCTGCTGATTTCCACCCGACAGATGCTAATGTAATTGTTACCTGTGGGAAGTCGCATCTGTACTTCTGGTCATTAGAGAAGGGCTCTCTTGTGAAGAAACAGGGTCTATTTGAGGTACGTTTTTCAGTGTTTATATGTCACTTCATCTGTGCAGTTCTCACAGTTGATAGAGGTGGCAGTCATTGCATACATTGTTTAAATATCTGTGATACATGAAGTGGGGTTTGCATAATATTACAGTACATATGCCATGTACTTCCATGTAGTATATAAACCATTTAGTGATTGTATTTAAAAAGTTTGTTTTGTTTATGTTAGTGTTTAATACATGAAACATTGTTGTGTTTAATACTTGAAAAACATTGTCTGTTGTGTGTTAAGTGTTCATTTCTGCTTTAAAAATAAAGTCATTTTTATGTTTCTTGCAGAAACAAGAGAAGCCCAAGTTTGTATTGTGTGTGACTTTTTCAGAAAATGGCAACGCCATCACAGGAGATTCAAGTGGAAATATTCTTGTGTGGGGAAAAGGTAAAAAAAAAATCAAACATTCAATAATTGATTTCTTACAGTTTATTGATTTCTTAAACAGTTTATGTTCTGAAGCATAACAACTGTGTGTTGTCAAGAGTTTTTCTGCTGCCAATAACAGATTATTTATTTAGGTTTAATAAAAGAAAGATTGTGCTGCATTTTTGCATGAATCAATAACAATGCATTCAGACACCTTTCATGGTGTCTTAAGTGTTTCTATAATGCAGGTTTTGTCTCTTGGTTTGCAGGGTCTAATCGCATTAGCTTTGCCATTCAGGGTGCACATGAGGCTAGCGTCTTTGCTCTTTGCATGTTAAGAAACGGGACTCTGGTCTCAGGTGGCAAAGACCGTAAGCTTGTCTGCTGGAATGAAAATTACCAGAAGATTCAAACGATAGAGGTGAGGCATCTGCAGAAATAATATACAGATGCTAAATTTAAGGCCTAAATAACTAAACTTTGCTTTCATTTGTTATGTTTTGCTGTCAGGTTCCTGAATTATATGGCCCTGTTCGATCTGTTGCTGAAGGAAAGGGAGAAACTGTTCTTATTGGTACCACTAAAAACTATGTCCTGCAAGGCAGCCTGGATGGAGAATTCATGCCCATCACACAGGTGGGTAAATCACTTCATATACAATGTATGTTTCTTCCAAGGAAAGAAATTGTTTTAGCTTTTTGTTCAGCTGAGCCATAACTCAGAGGCAAAATGATTGATTCAGATTCTCACCTCTGTTTCTGTTTGTCTGATTCTCAGAGCCACATAGATGAATTATGGGGCCTCACTGTACATCCACAGAAACATAATTTCCTCACCTGTGGTCATGACAAACATGTGTGCCTGTGGGACTCAGACTCCCATCAGCCCATCTGGACCAAAACAATGGAGGTGAGCAACCTACCTCAGTAGATTTCACCAACATTTCTGCAGTGTTATCTCACCGTGGGTCAGTGTTAGTTTCCTGGGTCAGGAACGACCCAAATAAGTCACCAAGCTGCTGGTGTAACAAGGTTGAGTTGTGTTGACAGGATGTCAGATTGGGCTTGTATGTGTGTGTTTCCCTCATGAACAGGATGCCGCGCAATCAGCCGGATTCCACCCTACTGGGGCAACGGTTGCCATAGGAACGCAGACAGGCAGGTAAAAGAAGCCATTTCTTTTCATCAAACAAGGTCTCTAACACATCATTGAAATCCTGGTAAAGTCTAATAGAGTGAGAGAGTCACAGGATGACCCAAACACTTATTATTGTGCTAATGCCAATACTATGGTAGCAACAACATCTGTTATTGATAATGTTGACTCTTCTTCATTGTCAAACCACACAGGTGGCTTGTCCTCGATACCGAATCGAAGGATCTGGTGACTGTTCACACAGACGGGAACGAACAGCTGTCAGTTATGCGTTATTCTCCAGGTTAGGAGATTGCTGGGAAAATATTGGGATGTTAGCCAAATACTAGCCAGATTGAAGCCTCTCCAATTGATTAAGTTGGAAAATCTCTGCTGCTCCTTCCAGATGGCAATTTTCTTGCAATTGGGTCACATGACAACTACATCTACATTTATGCGGTGGCAGAAAACGGCAGGAAATACAGCAGGGTTGGAAAATGCTCAGTAAGGATGTGTTTTTATGAACCACACACCTGTTTTGTGAAGTGAATGCATATTAAAGATTACTTCACTATTATGCTGTCATGGACCATCTGTTTATACCACATGATGTTCATTAAGAGTTCTGTGGTAACACACAGGCGCACAAAAGCAACACACATGCTATTTTTGTCTCCTCAAACAATCATGCTGTCTGTAATGTTTACACTCACAGTGTGTTGTTGTGTCACAGGGTCATTCTAGCTTCATTACCCATCTGGACTGGTCTGTGGACTCTCAGTTTTTAGTATCAAACTCAGGGGACTATGAGATCCTTTACTGTAAGTATCTGAGAAGGTTAAAACTGACCTAAATGAAACCCAACATACAGTAAAGCTGAGTAAAACATTGTTTCACTATAACTTGGTTTTAACTTGATCTACTTCGGAGTCTTGATTGTTAAATCTTATTTAAATAAAAAAATTATAATTGTCCACTATTCATGTCAGTATTCATGGGGTAAAAACTGTTTGCGTTTAGTTGACCGTAATCAAGTTAACTAGAAGCTAACTGCTACTGCATTTTAATTAAGGATGATTAAATGCATGGATGCACACAGTGTGAATCACATTGTGATTTTCTCAGGGATCCCCTCTGTGTGTAAGCAAGTCGTGAGTGTGGAGACCACCCGTGACATTGAATGGGCCACTTTCACCTGTACTCTGGGCTTCCTGGTTTTTGGTCAGTTGATTTCACGCATTACAGTGTGGAATAATTTTCTGTCATGCCAAACAAGACCTTCTGCAGTGACTGTATTACCTGTACAACACAACCTCAAGTGTGTTGTTGTTTTATAAAACACATCACTTACTTTTATATAGTAAAAATCACCATCTACGTATACCTTCTATATTAGAGTAATGTTTACAATGTATTTTTAATGTTAACCTTATAAATGTAGTCCCTGATATGTAAACAGTAGGAGAAGGTTGTTATGCAACAGCACAGAATAAACCACAGCTACTGACCCATTAATTTGCTTTTTTATTAAAATTACATTCTTGTATAATGTGACACAGAATGCAAATACATATAGGAGCATTGAGCAACCAAGGTTCTGTGTTTGTCCAGATAGCACAACTGCCTAACTGTGTGTCCATGTGAATTTTCATTCTTGTGTTTATATTACAATTCAGGTTTATGGCCAGATGGTTCTGATGGGACAGACATAAATGCTGTGTGCAGTTCTAACACTAAGAGACTTCTCGTCACAGGGGACGACTTCGGAAAAGTTCATCTTTTCTCATTTCCGTGCTCTCAGTCTAGAGTAAGAAACAACACTAAGGCTTTCAGATATTGCTAGTCTACATATTTAATCTAATATGGGCTCTTATTTCTCTCTCTGTGTCTTTCTAGGCTCCTAGTTATGTCTATGGTGGACACAGTAGCCATGTCACCAACGTTAACTTCCTGTCTGATGACAGTCACCTAATCTCCACAGGAGGAAAGGACATGAGCATTATGCAGTGGCGTGTGGTGTAAACCTGCTGCTGTCACACTGTCATGTGACTACATCAGAACTTTCACTTTTCCGGGATCAAGTGGTTAGAGAAAACAAAATTGGGGTCTATTGACTACAGCTGTGAAGTGTAAAGGAAGGAGGTCTTGATTTTATTTGCCTTTAATTGTTATCTCAGGTCACTTCTGTTAAAATGACTGTCTGTCGACTGTCTCGCTCACTCCCTAGGCTTTAAAATAAATACCATGGGATGTAAAACCATCTCCCTTCCTTTCAAATAACAAACTAAAGAATCTTCAATATAGGACAAAGTTAAATATGATGCCAAAGCACATAAAGAAACAATTTTGTCCAGATTAGATCAGGGAGCTGGCAGATCAAAACACTGTAAAATTAGAAGTTCCTTGGGTATCTGAGGCGCCATTTCTTAAAAATGGGAAACCTTACGTTATACAGGAATTACACCCAGTCTTCCTGTTTGTATTTCAAAAACTGCATGTAAACCATCGTTTTGTACTAAACAAATCGGCTTCCACTTTATTTTTTTTAATCCTTTGTTGCCACCTTCTGGCTTCTTGAGGTAGTGCAGTCACTCTTGTGGCTGATGTATTTATCCTCCGTTGTATTTAAACCCTAAGGAGTGTTTTATACATTTGAAAGGTTAAGGTCATCATCCTTTGTATGTGAAAGTATCCTTCAGAGCAAAGTATCTGTAAGGCACAGTCAAAGTCAATGAAGGCCTTTCACAGTTTTGTAAGTGATCTTACGAGCCGTCAATTTCTGTTTCAATCTTCACATTAACATTACATCTGTTTTGTGACTCAACTAGCTTAACTGAAAGTCATAATGTAGTGGACATTTACAGTATAGTTAAGCTCCATTATCATAACCTCTGCTTGAGAAATGAGATCGAACAGTTGTTACAGACCAATGACTGTAGTTGCCTATTAATAATAAAGTTAGCATGCACAAGCTTGTTTGTAACTGTGTTTCCCATTTCCCATATTCAATGTGAGATATATGGCATAGCCATCAAAATAAAGAAAAATGCCAGTTCCTTACTGAAATATGAGAAAGTTGTGTTTTTGACACAGTGGGCATGCCAGTAGTTGACCTAAAGCATTTTTAAGTGCCTTAATGAAATGACATTTTACAAGGAAAATTGCTTAAATTGTACACAAAAGACAACCACTACACTGGTTATAAATATAAATGATTGAATACATCCTTCAAAAACTTCTCTTGTGTTGTAGCTCCATACTATTTGAAATACACCAATGCTCTGACCAGCAGTTTATACAGCTGCAAATATAGCCATATACATTACAATCATTAAACAAAGCCAATTTTTACATGCATGTTAAAACAGAAAGAAATGTAATTGATAGGAAAACATTAAATGACACTGATACGGTGGTTAGGGCCTGCCCACTAAGGCAGGGCTCACAAGGGACTGCAGTAGGAAATATTAGCCACAAGTGGCCGCTGTTCTGTTCCTGTTTAAACACTTTCCGATACGCATTTCTCATTGTCATAACACGGAGGAAAATGGCAACTCCGCTGCGTGCTGGCAGACCGCAATTCAGATCGATGTAATAGGCGCGACCACGGGCTAAACATGGGATGTGTTTTATTCAGCTGTGATGACATACCGCGATATTCAGCAGATCTATAGATACATCTGCATTGCTTCGTATCCAAGGACCGGCTGTGCATCGCTGGATGAGCAGTGAACATTCAGGCTGACCATTGTTATAGGGAATAGTACACGTGTAGTTTTATATACACATACAGATATAGGCATTTATGCGTCAGTAGCTTCGCATAGAGGCCTTTCCTAAGTGTCTTTAAAATTATTTATGTTATTGGGGACACCATCGGAAAATGAGGTAAGCAGCCCGATGTGTTGTCACGGCAGTATAAACGGATAAATGCGAATGTACTGTACTTGTATTTAAATGGATATCTATAGCTTAATATGTGTATATTTATACATCATATCGCCTGACAGTAAATCACAGATGTGTCTCAAAACCCAGCGATCTCCCTAGATGGACAGCATGTTTGAGTACCATAGGCATCAGTTGATCGCACCCAATAATCGACGCACAGAAATGCCTCCTGTGTAGGCAGCACGCTGGGATTTTTGAGACACAGCCAATGAGGCCCTTATGAGCGAGAATCTTCACCTGTTTTCATATATGCTGGTATCAGCGATCTGGGGCGTGTAGCGCTTTGTCAATGAGATGCTGGGAGAATTGACGCCAATGACAACCTCAGTTAAACGGTCTGCTGGAATAAACGCGACCACACGCGTTTAAAACGCGCAGTTTGCGCGTTATTTCATTCATAGCGGATTAGCGTAAACGCGTGCTGGCAAGGCCTGGGTGTGTTCAGGGTATATTAGATAATGACATGTAACAAATGACTAATATAAATAACTGTTTAATGTATTTTATGATTTGGGTACGAATGTATTTTAAATGCCCAGTGGCCCTTTAGCAAACCACGCACACATCACAATAACAGTGTGCACGGATTGCACATTTTGACAGCAGATTTTATTAGTCATCGATTTAGTAATAAACGCAACACATGGTCAATTTCAAATATGTAGTCATAATGCAGTACCACCTTACAGTACAGGTTCCTTTATTAACCTATGGGTGTTGCCCACAATACCTACATGTACATTAGTTGACCTTGTTAAAGGTATTTAGAGATTGCAGGACTGGAATGTGTGATTAAAATGACAGAAATGTAATTTCTGCTATCTGGCTCTGGCTGTTATCCTAAACATGTAGCCGGACCCATTGATAAGAAACATATTGAGCCTTTATGTGAATAAAAGCAGTACATTAACATGCGTGAATTTGTCATTAGCATCATATGTTGGCATTTATTTTAAGACATCATAGTCTGTATGAATTTACTGCATGTGTCTGCATTCCTTTATTTTTGTCTGGGCTTGAAGGAGGAAGTCCTACATTGTGCAGGACCAGGTGATGTTCATGCTAGCAGGAAACTGAGGAAGTGGTTTAGTGGAATGATTTATTCAACCCTTGACTGCCTGAGCAATAGTCTTTACTTTACAGTGGGAGCTATTTTTAGCATTGGTGCTTCATTGGAGGTTAAGGCATTTGTTGGCTGTAAGCAGTGTGTATAAAATGAAAGAGATTTTTACATGAACTCGTTTGTGAGTTCATCAAAGCTGTTGTTTATAGTAAAATTGTATCTGAGTCTTACCAGACAAGTGGCAAATCTCCATAGGTCTCGCCTCCGGTTTTAGACTTGCTATTTGTCAGTTTTGATATTTCTTAGTAATTTCACAGTTTTTTTGTTGTTATTTATGAGGGTGTTGTATTGCTTTTTATTGTCAAGGTAATCAAAAATTGTACTTTCTGATTGTACTTCCAGTTAAATCATTTAAGAGCTTTCTTAGCTCAATTCAAGCTTTCATGATTTATTTTGAATGTTTTTAAGTGAGATGCATGAATCAGCATGAGTATGTGTGTTTTGGGCCGTGAGGCTGTTTTTCAGTGGAATTATTTCTGCGGTTGAGACTCCTTTAAGAAACAGACCGCCTTCCAATCCTTTTAGTGGATAAGAATGGATGTAAGAGAGGACAAGGTGACTGGTCCATATCTGTCACATGTTTCACTGTATCTCTCACACACACACAAAAATGCATACACACACAAACACACTCTTTTTTCGGCATTGTTCTGTCACTGTATAAAAGATGAGTGCTGGTGTGACAGGATGAGGAATGAACTATGCACATTTGGATCCATGTCTGATCCCTTTTCCTTGTTTTCTTTTTCCGTCAACCGGCTGTAAGGAATTTTTTCTCTTTCTCCTTGGAATCTTAGGAGCTGGAATCTGCTGTTATGTATTCTGTTGATGACTATGGGTAAGTGTCAGAAACCCTTTATGGGTTTTGCTGGTATCTGGGTTTGAAGTTCTGGTTTGGATCTTTATCTGTTCTTTATAATCCAGTGTGAACATGTTTTGCTGTGTGTCTTTGGGATTTTTTGCATCAGCTGTTTTCTCAGAGGAAGAAGCTAATTAATCTAAAAAAACACGCTTGCGTTCAATAGCCACAGTGCTAGAGTCCCCAACCCACTTAATGTTTAACTGTTGATTCATTTAGCATTTTGGAGAAACATGGATTTAAATAGGAAACCAGGGCATTGGATTGGAATTTTCAGTCTGTGCTTTTATAGCACTGTGATCCCTGGAGTATCCTATTTTTTTACATCAACTGTTTTGCAGAGGGGAAGATTGTTTGCACTAATAAATATGGATGTCATGGCACAGCATGTAAATACGAGATTGGACAAAGAAGCAAGTTAGCCGGGATAGGTTGCAGGAAATGAATATATAATTTCCCATGACTGGGAAGAGCTCCAGACAGTCAACACCAGCTGCAACCTTGTGCCACGACTGTGCAGAAACAAAAGTGTGGTTGAGCCAGTTTGGAATTTCTTCATTTCATCCAGAGAGGAGCCAAACTTGTGGCACAATTGTTTTACTGAGCATATTTGTTTAGTTTGAAAGAGAAAACCCAATTTGAACACCCAGTTTGTACTGGTGTTTCAATCTTTAAGAGAGAATTCTTTCTTAAAGAATCTGCTGATAGAATTTGTATTAGTGCCTGATTAAGGCCGAGCAATTCCTGTCTGGAAAGATTTGTTGAAGCTATCCTGATTTCTTTCACCTCATCTCTCTCTTTCTCTCTCTCTCTCTCTCTCTCTCTCTCTCTCTCTCTCTGTCTTTCTATCTCTCTCTGTCTTTGTTCTCACTGTGTTTGATCCCTACAAACCAACTGCAATGCTGTATGTTTCTCTGTCTGCTTCTGATTTCCAGCACATTAATAGTATAAAGCGTTTGGCTTTAAGAACGAGGATTAGTTAGTGTGTGTCCAGCACCTGCTATACTACGACCAGCAGGTGGGGGAGGGGAGCTGCCCGTTTCTCCGCTTTTCTCATCACCAAGGAAACTGATTCCCAGAATAATATTAAAGCCTGATGTCTGCTGCTATTCTGTTCAATTCTGTTTTCTGTTCAGCATGTTTCTCTGTGTGTCTGATGCTTGCCAGATGTAATTACAGACAGACGTTTTAAAGACAAGAGACGGCCAGTAGGAATGAATGGTGTAGTTACAGGATCTGATCATGTAACCAATCATTGCCAGGTTTAAACCTTTAACAAGGCCAATCGTTTTGCCCTGGCGCAAAGTACTTGACCCCGGGTTAAATGCGTAGGGAAATATCTAAGGCTGTATTTGTTTAAACCCTGGGTTAAGGCAGGGCTCGTTTACAAAACTGGTGGTTCTGACGCTGGATGCTGATTGGTCAATACAGTGTTCCAGCCCTGCTAAAATCATCAATATAATAGCAGTTGTCACTGTTCTGCACCCGCAGCAGGTCGTGGTTTTTGTTGCATAGCAACATTCTGTTTTATCATTTTGACACTTAATGAATTTGCTCCTTTATAATGTTTTCTAATGTTGTGATATTATTTTTAATCGTGTAGTTACTGTTTTTAAAACGGCAACACCCATTGGCCATAACTATATTTACACTATATTCCAGCCAAGTGAACTTTATTTGCTTTAAAAACCAAAAATTCAGATTAAAAATGACGATGAAACAAATTTCACAGGCTCTGGTAATGTGGTGATACACAAAGTGCTAATAATTGTTCAAAATGTTCTACATACATACCTACACACTGCAAATGAGATGCTTCCAGCACAATGTAGTCACATTTTAAGATATGAGAGGTTATATGCCATCATTCATTGTGCACAGTTAGTTTCCTGAGATGAACATTCACATCTGAACAAGTCTCTCAGCACTTTCATAGGAACTCTTATGTGATGAAATGCTTGCATGTCCTCTATCTTCTGTCCTAATGTGTGCTAGTGACAGTCTGGCTTTCCTTTCTGTGACCTTCCGCACACAACATTTCCAATAAGGAGTAAATGTAAAGCTGTCCTGCCTGTCACATCATGTGTATTTGTTTTGTGTGTCATGCCTGTCACATCATGTCACATCTATTATTCACATCTAATATATAAACCTTGTGCCATCCGCACTTGTATTTAAAAGTTTAAACATGCTTGTATTGTAGCTAGATTAGGCTTATTATTTTGCCACTTATTTATCAAACACTACACTGTCTGCATGGCATAATTACTTTGGCGCTATTGACATTTGTAGTAAAGAGGCTGTAAATAGAATTTAAATATAAATGGCATCCAGCACAGTTAGACATATTTGTGTCATTACATGATTAACCTCATTACACCAGTGATTTATAAACAGCGATTCATTCTGTGTGTAAACGCCCCTCCCTCTGATGGAGGTCAGTAACATCCTAATCGATATGACTGTGGTTTTACTGATGTGTGGTTTATGCTAAAGACTACAGACTAAATTGAATATGTGTGCCAGCAGCGGTGGCATTAAGACGCACTTTCTAGTTTTCTGTTCCCTCACAGCTGGGTGGGGGGTTGGGTAACATGAGGTAATCCCACTCAGAGTTAGACAAAAACACACATCCGCTGTCAGACCGTCCCCTCACAGTGGAAACCTGATCCAGTAACACCCGGGTGATAGTTAGTGGAGTTCTATTGACCCACTCACTCTCATCTCTGACTGCTGCATCTGTATCTCTCTCTGTTTTACAGTCTTTGTCTTTGTCGCGTCTGATAAGATCATACAACTGTGTGGATGGTCATCTGTGTGAGTTTTTTCAGGATATGAGAGGATTATGACGGTCAAATATTTATTTAATCTCAAAGCAGCTTCCTGTCATGATTCAGAGCCTGTTTGGTTAGAAGCACACTTGTGGTGTAACACAGGACTGTTTACTGGATGTTTGAGGTGAAGTAAAGCAGGTTTTGGTGAGGGTTCACATCCACCCTCTGCGATTCAAGGCTGTTTTGTGGATGCGTTTGAAAAATGAAGGCGCACTCTCTCCAGTTCAATCTGCCACTGAGTCATAGTGACTCTGGTCTCCATATGAGTGGATGCAAAATGAGGTCAGTGTGATTTTCATTTTCACGTCAGGGACTGAAAACATTTAATGTTTGAAGAGTGTTTCACCAATAGAACTGTCAGAGTGGTTTGGGTATACTGTACATGTGTGCACCGTGAGGCTCCACCAGGGCCCATGTTTAATTTATGCTGTTATTAAAAAAGAATCACTTTAGGGCAAATCTTTAGTTTCAGTCCAGTGGTTCTCTCTGAAAATGTGCTGAGAGTTTTTGTGGTGTCTCACGCAGAACACCGGACAACATGCATTAGCTCAAAATATAGCCTCGTTATGCCATTAAAAACAAAAAAAAAACATATATCCTAATGTCGTATATTGTTTTCTCCAAAAAGCCATATATTACATTAGCTTTTTATGCTAATTGTGTCTTTTAAGAATGGATGAAGACAAACTTTATAGAGACTGTGAGGCTTAGAATGTGACAGATAATGTGACAGATAATGCTGTAGTAAATGTTCTAAATAACCCCAGCATTATAAAGCTACGGCTCCTTACTGTGGCTCCACATTTATCCAAGCGCTTAAGCACATTAATACAGAAGCAAAAAGACTATTAGGCCATCAGCACTGCTTTCTGTCACTGTAGCTTTAGCTTGAAGTGATGTGTATGGATGCGGAATTTGGGGGAGGGTAAAATCGAGATATACCATAGAATTTAAGCGCTTGCTTGGGAACTGACACACATTTGTATATGTGTGTATGTGTTTGG
>JBAJNP010003141.1:0-23114 GCA_036877545.1 Yasuhikotakia modesta | reverse complement strand
GCATGTTTGATGCTGTCATTATTTTACAAATGTCATTGAATAAATTCAGGTATTTTTTGCATGTGTATTATTTTTTATGGCCAAGCAGCAATATTTATAAAAGAGTAATTGTTATGTGTTTTATAATGCTTTTTATTTGTATTTCTAGTTATATTATTTCAATAAAATGATGTTTTTGACAGCACTAAGAATTACCCATTATAATGTAATAATAATAAACTGTGTGGCATTAATTAGCAGGTGGCAAACACAACACAGTCATTTAGGGCTTAGAACAGTCACAGATATCTGTCAGGTCTTGTTGTTTATCTCCTCATGGGCAAATCTTTCAAGGCTGCCGTGTTATTATTGAATTAAATATGAATTTAGAATCACAGCGGTAGGCCAGGTTAACAAAACAACTTAATATTTATTCAGTTTTTGATTGCACATCACATTTGATTAAATGTGCCATAATATTTCTATTTTTTCTATTTTTATCATCAATGCATGCCATCACAGCTGGTTAGTTGCTAATGAAATGTATAAAGCAAATCTAGTTGGCAGAATTCTTTTGTTGCTCTGTGATTCTATATGTGTTGTAGGACGTTACATTTTTGGTTATTTACATTGCGACCTGACCTAGAAAGTTAAGATGCTGTTGGAAGTCAGCCTGGAATTCTGAGCAGATCCTGAGTGAGATGTGTCCCTCATAACCAGAGCTTCAGCTTGGTTCCCACCCTTCCCAAAATGATTACTAGGTACTGAATCCACATTCTCACTGGATTCAGCTTCATCCTCCAGCACGCTAATAACAGGGGACGTCCGTATTTTACTTCACAGAGACGTTTACAGAGCTCAATTTGTGCAGCATTTCTGCTACAAGCCCCAAAATAACCCCAGCTGTAATTTTGAGGAGCTCCTGTTGAGCCTAAGTGTAACATTTCCCCCATCTGTAGAAATCTCACAGTGAGTTTCAAAATGTATTTAAAGGTTACCCCACTTTACAGGCAGGATTTTGGTGCAAAATAATCATTGACTAATTACTTGCAATAATTAAGTACTTTTATATAATGTGTGGTGCCTATGTATGTATGTATAGATATACACACACATATGTATATAGAAATCACATTTCATATATATATATATATTTACATAAAATAATTATATCTATAACTGAGCACAGTGTACCTTCTACATGTACCTGAATCACAGTGAAAGATTATACAAAGCCATATCTGCATTATCAGACCAGACATCAGTTGGGCAGGATCTTGTGTTTGGCACTGAACTGAGACAAAATGTTGACTAGAAGGAGGCTAGCTTCTGAAGATCTGTTTCTGTTATTAGGAGTTTGTGGAGTTCACTCAGAGTTGCTGATGGAAGCCAAATGGGAAATGGCAGAAACTTGGCGTCTATTAATTATGACTGCTGCTTATCAAGTGCAACTTTGTACTCAGGGGGTCTTGAATGTGTGACACTATTTTTACATTTATGTATTTGACAGGTGCTGTTATTAATATATAGAGCATTCTGGCTATACAGTTCTGAGGAAATCAAGCCCAAGAAAAAGAGTTGTAGTTTCTATTTAAGCAGATTCTGTAACTGATTTATTTAACCGATTTTTTGTTAACTGATTCAACTGCCTGTAAAGGAATTTCATATTGTAATAGGAAAATGCTTATTATGCAACAAAAAGTAGTGTGTAATGTCTAGCTCACTAGTCTAGCCTGTTCCAGCATGTTCAGCAGACTCGGTCACACCAATGTGTCAGGGCAACAATGGCTTTGACCCTGACATTGCTTAGCAACAGTCAGTTCTCGTAATCTGTGGTCATTTCTAAGATAATCCTTAGCACTCAGAACAAAATTTTGTACCTGTGACTTGTCAAAATTAGATATAAAGGCAACAACTTTAAGGATTTAAAGGGATTCATTCAAATTACTTAGGTTGTCAAACATTCCTTAAAGATGAGATATTTAGCAGAAAATTTAAGCTTCTCTTTTCCACTGCTGTGGTCATCATTCACCTCCATTGAATGGAAAAAAAAGCTTGGATATTCTTCTACATAACTCCATAAAAAAAAATTCTACATAACAACATAAAACCAGTTTGGAATGAAACAAGTGTGAGTAAACATTGATCAAAATTATGTTGTTTGTTTGTTTGGTAAACTATTCCTTTAACACTTTAACCTTTAACAAAATTCCCATGTTGATTGCATATACAAGGTCAGACTCCCATCAGATGCACATATTTACACACTCCCGCACGAGAGAGAGGCTAATGGGGTCATAGCTGGAAGGCCCAGAAGAAGTCTGTCCCAGAGTGGTGCTTTACAGAGTAAAAGCATTAGTGCAGGAAAGCACAGATCTGTGGAATTCAGAATTACAGCAGCTGTTAGGCACAATAGCAGATGTACTCAGTCTACAAAGTGAAAATAGTGATCACATGAGAGGATGTTTTGGGTTAAACACTGTTTACTTCAAACTGTGTAACTGTGAAGTTTATATCTATAATAGGTTTGGTTTTCTGTTTCATGTAAGGGATTTCAAATATTTCAATAGATTCTATACATTTCAACCTTTGAACACTGAAGAATTCCTGAAGTTTTAAATTGGCTAGTGTTTCAGTCTTACTGCTTTTTCGATGGCCTTACGCTATGAAGACACCAGTAGATCTTTGTGTATTTTTGTGTTTGCAGGGGTTAGAGATTTTAAAATAACCTAACTGTCAAATGATAAAGTATTTATTTTTATTCTAATGAATAATGACAAATACTGAAAGGCACTTCAAAACATTTATGTAGTACAATTTCTAAAAATCACTGGCTTTTATTCTTAGTTCTGGTACAGACTCTAAAGTGTTCAAAGTTTTAAATGTTCCTCCTGACTCTGATATTTATAACTTGCAAGTCATCTTGCTTTCATCAGGTGATGGTTTAGAAGGATCAGCTGGAAGCCTCTGGTACTGATTCTATTCGACAATAATGACTCTTTATACATTTTACAATAAACGATACTGAGACTAAATTGGTAGGTGTTTTAGCTGGTTCAGTGTTTTAACACATAAATTAAAAGAGGCTGTGGGTGACGTGGGCTTTGGAAGGAGTAAACTGAGATAACCGTGTTGGCTCTGCGTCTAAAAATACAGGATGTTTATGGAATCAAAGAGCTGTCGGGGTGTAATTTATGGTGGCTATGCATAATGGTGGTGGGGGGAACGTATACTTTTATTTCACTGCTGCTCTGAGGGGGTAGAAACAAAACCAGAAGGACGGAGAAGCTGCTGCCGTCCTGCCCTCTAACCCCAGATGGATTCCAGAAATAGGTTCTGTCATAAGGCAGGCATGAAACACACAAAAATACAGAACTGAGAGTAGCGAAAATGTTGCAAAAGCATTACATCTGCGTTATACACAGAACACAAATATGCTGTTTCAGCGATTAAAGATGTAACTTTGTAAGATGTAACTAGCTTTTAAAATGTTATTTTTTACAGTTTTACAGTTAATTTTTAAAGTACAAATATTCCATGTAGTTAATCAAAAGTATATGTTCATAATGCTGCGTCAAATGATACAAAATAGTTTAAAATAGTTTTGTGTGAAGACTGTCAGAACAGAACATGAACCCAGAACAAACAGAACATGTTTAACTGCTCATGAAAAAAACTGCTTAGTGAAAGACATGTTTTATGTTTTAAAACATTTCAATTTAGATGTAAACATTTCAGTATTTAAAATAACATGTAGATGTATTTGACGTTTAATTGGTCTGTGTTTTGACCAAACAATCCTTTCAAAATATTTTGACTCACTCCTTTCACTTCTCATAAACTCTCATAAATTGTTTAGGCTACAATGTTGGGTTCTCTTTTTTGTAATTCCCCACTAAACCACTTCAGTTTTCAACATTTATGCATTTTGCTTTCATCTGAACTCAGATTTTAAACTTAACTTCAGCGTAATGTCACAAAACAGGTGAGTCTGTATCCTCTCACTCATTTACAGAACTTTTGTGTTTTAATTGTGAAGTACAAAGTAAAGAACAAACATTTGATGTTTTGCTGTTGGAATCTCTTTATTTGGTCATATGAAGCTGTTCTTCCAGTTACACCACTGGGTTTAAGACACTGGGTTTGGTGGGAAATTGGGTGTGGTGGTTTTGAGGTATATGAGGCAGGCAGGATATTCCCTTGGCTTAAGCTAGACAGTGTGAGTGGCTGTGCATTACCACAATTTTACTCTATTCAGTCAACATCTGAATCACAACTCAAGCTTGTAAGAATTCATAAGAGTGGAAAACATCAGATTTACACATTCTTGCCACTGATGACCATGTTTCAACAGTTTGTGTACTTTGTGTTCTTATGAATAGTCTAGTCATGAAGGAACAACCTAAATGCATTTCTTAAAATGTGATGTCATCACAAAGAAATATGTGAACTCACAAGTATTATAGACTGTTTTCAAGTATAAAGTACTGGCAACGGTTTTACTTTTGGTGTTACAGCATGTTTATCTTGTGCTATGAGCGCTACCTCAGCTTAATATTGGTTCTTATTGGCTTTTAAATAGATTAAAAAGGTATGAAAATTAAAATAGCTAATAAAAATGTTTCTTATTTTGTGGCAGATAGCTTTAAAACAATGGGCCAATCAGAACAATCTGGGGGCGTGGTTTACACAGGAAAAGTTTATTGGGAGCAGAGGCTTGCACTGTAGATTGATTCTAGTCACAGACAGACATCTCTGTATATGTATATATATAATGTTCATTGCACTCTGTCAATAAATGATTTCTATTTAAAGAAGTGGAGAACCTTAAATCTTTAATGAACCATGACCTGATATCAAGTAGTCAACACGGCTTCATTTCTGCCTCACTTGTTATTTACCCGACACGGTGTATAATTAGCACAGACAACAAAACCGCCCCACCGTCCTCACTGTCTGTAATACCACAGTAAATATTAAAACACTTTTAAACGATTTGTCATGTTTAATTGATTTTTTTTATCCCTTGGTATAAATGCTATTTTGAAGACTATCTTAAGATAGTCTTGGGATACAATTTGGCTTCTAGTTGACATTATATGTTTCTATTGTCATGAACTATTGGACAATTTCTGTCATTATTTTATATACAGCTAAATTTTTTAATAAAATGAGGAATGTAAGGATTGGCATTACATACACTAAGGTTTTCTTTAGTATTTAATATTTTCATTATTACAATTAAAAATTCTCTTTACAATTTGTTGCTAAGGCCCTGACAGTCAGTCTGATATTTAAGAGACATCATTTGCCACTTATATCATGATTGTTGCCGTAATAAACCCTCATTTATGTCCCTCATGTTTTTCCTTACAGTGAACAGAGTATATGTCAAGCCCGAGCCTCTGTGATGATCTATGATGACACCAGCAAAAAATGGGTGCCAGTCAAACCGGGCCAGCAGGGCTTCAGTCGCATCAACATCTATCACAACACCGTCAACAACAGCTTCCGTGTTGTGGGAGTTAAACTGCAGGACCAGCAGGTGGGACATGAACAGCCCATATGAGGCCACAACACAGCTGGAAGATAAAGCATAAGAGCTTAGAATGGGAAGTAAATGTGTTAAATGTGTTTAGCTCTGCAATATGGTCACATTCAATGAAAGTTTTCCTAAGAACTAAGTGTGTTTCATCTGGTAGCCCCTGTTTCATTTGGGGTTTAGTTTAATTAAAAGCAATAATAGGAATTTGTTATTAAATGTATTTACAATGTAAATGACATTCCTGCTCATCTCTAGTATGAGTAAATATGTAAACTATAAAAAACTTCAAGATTTCCATCGGAAGCCGTCGAAATAATGCTTTGGAAAACACAACTTTATTTTTAACAAATTACAGTTATTTGTTATTTTATACAGTTAAGTTTTAAAGTTAGTTTAGAAGGTGTTTTTTACAGTTTGGTAAAAAACAGTGTGTTAGAGTGTTTTTAACAGTTTGGTTATACAGTGGTATCAGTTTGTTCATACAGTGACGGATACGGTAATCACATGCAGTAACTACATTCTGGGCTTCTTTCAGGTCGTTATAAACTACTCTATTGTAAAAGGTCTGAAGTACAACCAGGCCACGCCGACTTTTCACCAGTGGCGTGATGCACGGCAGGTTTATGGGCTAAACTTTGCCAGCAAAGAAGAGGCCACAACATTCTCCACGGCCATGCTCTTCGCTCTTAATGTGCTGAGCTCTCAGGATGCAGGTAAGACACCTGCCATAACCTTAACCTGCCATAATGTCAGAGGAAGCATTTAAAGAAACATTTCATCCACATTCTGTGATCATTCAAACATCCTCATGTTGTTTCTAGACCTTTAATTGTGTAAAAAGCAATACTGGGACAGATTCTCGTTCTGTGTTTAGAAGAAGAATGAGTGTCTGGTTTGTGTCTCAATTCACACACTATCCATCCTTAATAGTATTCAAAGTTAGAATTAGTATGTCCCAAATTGTAGTATGTTGAATATAAAGTAAGTATTCCTAAAGTACTTGGATGATCTTCTGTTTCTGGTAAAAATTCAAAGTGCAGTTCCATGCACACATAATGGCTGATATTACCCACAATTCACTGCAAGAGGGTGACACCACACTGAATATCATCTGTGCCATTACACAATTTCTCTCTTGGCTTATGTAGTATTTCACCACATTGGTCTCATGATTTCTTGGGTCTTATCTGACTTTACAGGAGAGCAAAAATTTCCAAGGTACAAAAATATTGCTCATGCCACAGAACTGTTGAATGCTTGATTCTGACTGGCTGACTGACATCGTAATGTGTGGAGTTATTTTTGATCACAAAAAGTATGAAGTTATTCCAGTTCTGTTGGCGCCATTTCCATATTACTTTGCCAATTTCTTTAGTAGTCATACAGCCTGGTATATTAAGTAGTCATACATATAGCTAAAGCAAAACCAGAAATGGAAAACAGTCTTTTACACACAGACACTGGCACACAAACCCCATTACCTATCTGGGCATTGTAGACAAATTGCTATCAGGAGTGTGTAGTAACCTCAGGTGTGCTTTAATTAACATTATGTTGTCAATTGGTTTATACATGAATGTATTTAATATCATATATGTTGTTGTTTAGAGGTAAGTTGGACCTTTAAGTGAGGTGTAACTCTTATTTAACACCGCTTCTCTTGTTTCAACCTGTTTCTACTTATAAGATGGGTGTGGGGGGCTTCTACCATTAGTACAGCGCTGGTTAAAATATCCATGGAGCTGAGGTATCTCAGAACATGGGTGTCACATATTTACCACGTTTTGGGGTGGGGGAAATTGAAAGGTTCCTAAGATGTTCAGTTCACACCTCATGCACAGAAGATAAGGACCTGCTGTTCACCTGTTGTTCACCGGGCTGTTGTTACTAGTGTCTACCTGATAGTGGAGCTAAAACAGCACAATTAATATATCTGTACAAAGAGGCACTTTAAGGGCTATGCTGGGACTGGAGTTTTCTCCCGGGCCAATCAGACGGGTCAGCGCCACAATAATTACACTTAGTAGTAAGTATTGTTAAGGAGGAAATGTTCAGGGATTGATTTGCATGTGTTAGTGATGGGCTGTGGGGATGAAGTTTTGAGAGCTGTGGCTCTGTGCCTGTCAGACACTCGTGGTGTGAACCATGTGCTGATGTGGGAGAGTGTGTGTGTGTGACGTTAAGTGAAAGAGGAGGATGTGATGTGTGTGTCATGACTATTTTTGAACAGATATCATTAGAGCATGTGGCTGTTTGGAATCCAGAGCTTTCACAGGCATACAGTGAAAATCAACGTATTATTATTGCTTGTAAATTAATGAAAATCAGTTAGTAGTTTTATATGTTTAAAAAAATTGTTTAACTTTATATATGTTTGAACAAGAACATTTTTTACCTCAACTAAGACAAATAATGCATATGCCTTTGCAGACAGTTTTGTTAATCAGTTGTTTATTTTTGAATCCAACTCAATTAAAGTGCTTTTTAAATTAAGAAAATGAAACATTTAATTCAGGGTATTATTGTTTATTTTCAGTGTTTTCCAGTGCGGTTGCATCATAGCTTGGTTCATGTGACAGATGACTGGCTATCTAAGAGGGTCCACACAGCCAATCAGATAACAACTTCATTGTCACATGTACTTCTGATTACCCAATCCACAGTTTTTGTGCTCAATGAACATTTGGGATTTGTGTGTGGGGAGAGGGGGGTAAACATTCACTGCTGCTGTTGCATGCAGCAGCCACATGATGTAGTATGTGCAGTATTAATCAAAAACTACAAATATAAACGATATATAAAACTATAAATATAAACGAAGGAACTGTCCAAAGATTTTATCACAAATCATGTATAGTATATAGGATAAAGTGCAAATTGAAGGCAGTAGTGAGTCAGTATTTAACCATACACTACAGTACAATCCAGGGATTCTCATGTGACCTGGGTCACTTTAATCGAAAGTGCTTTCATTTCATTTCGAGTGACTGATGCATTCAGAACACTCAGACTTCAGCTGTTAATCAGAGTGTGAGAGTAACGCAGATTCAATCGTCCTCATGAAATAACTCAGTGCAGTGGAGAATCTGGGCCGCAGCAGAGATAGATGTGCTGAAGTAAAATTACTGCTTAAGTGCATTTTGTTACTGCAGTGCACTGCGGGGAAAAATTCATATCAAGCATATTGGTTGAATTTTTATTAACCCAGAACACAGTGTTATTTTGTTAGGAAAGTATCAACGCCACACCTACTGGAAAAATAAGCATGATCTTGTGCAGTGATTATGTTTGTTAAACAGAGGATGTTAAGACACATGGCAAATGACTTAAACTTTGCTCGGTTTTTGTGTAACTGTAGCACAGTAGATAGATGTTGACACAAGCTAAACTCAGTTACTGTATGTCTGATGATACCAAGCAACCAGAGATTATTAAAGCATACCCTCATTAGATATGGCCTTTCTGTGAACAGGAAGGACCTTCCTTGAGCTTTCATGCCCCATACTGAGTGCCTGAATGTCATGTGACGTAAATAGTCATCATCTTAGTAACCCAAGATCCATGTTTACCATAATTAGCATAGTACCTTCACACCCACTAACAGGTTTAACAGAAAGATGATGGTCTAATGACTGGTTATTTACCAGTTCATGAAGTGCTGAATCATTTTCTGGTCTGAGGGCTGTTGTGACTAAACATTTTGTTTGATTGTTTTGGCATTATTTGTACTTTAAAACTACTTTTTGTCTCTGTATTTAAATGGCTTGACTGTATTTGAAAGTATCAAATTATAGTATATTAAGGCAGTTGGATGCACATTTACACAGTTGCTGGGAGACAGAACAATGCACAATTGAGTTAAGTGAAGCGTTTGTATAGTAAAATGTTTTTTCTTTGTGCTTCTGCTTGTAGGTCCAGCGGCACAACGTCAGAATGGACCGGTGACGGATGATGCAGAGGCTCAGAGGAGGTATGATTCACCTCTAATGATGTTTATTTCCACTAAGTCACATACATCAAGATTTTAACATTCAGACACTGGTCTGACTTACAAAATCATAATATACCCTTACAAAATACAGTCCCTTTTGAACAGGGTTTATACACAGAGTAAGGTTTATATCTAAACATGTCATTCTGTTTGTATGAGTATCCTGACCAGCCCAAAACAGCCATCTTGGCATTACACTATATTTAGGCATTTTGGAGACCCTTCTATCCAAAGTGAGATTGTATACAATAAAGCGATGAATCATAAGGCAATAACATCAGCCGTACACAGTTACGATTTTACCAAGAACACAACATTTCCACATCACACAAAATACTTAACCAGTGTTGTGAATTTGTGGCAGAGCTAACTGTTATCTGAAGACAAAGTGTTTCAACAGAAAATCTATTTTAAAACAATCTTTTTTTTTAAGGCACAGAAATGACACTTCAAATTAATAACTGGTGTATTTTTTTATGTATCTTTTTCTGTCTGTGAACTTTCAGTGTTACTGTTCAACAGATTACTCATCAAACTATTGGCTTTGAACTTAATGTCAGCATTTTTATTCACATCACATTGGCTGGCATGGGAATTGGGAAGACCTATCTTGTAGCTGTCAAATCAGAGTGTTGAGATGGGGTTCTGCCACCTTGTGGTCAGATGAGGAGCTGCAATATCGAGAATAAGTCTTCATTAAGTTGTTTGTTTAACAGATTACTAGCATGATTCTGACATAAGGTATCATACATCTCTAGGCAAATGATGGACCAGCATCAGATGCAGATGGAAAGAGAACGAAGAACTTCTGGCTCTGCAGGTAGATTAAATATACATCTCAGGAAAAATTATGTAACAGTACATACTGGCCAATTGACACACACACACACACACCAATTAATGAACTCTCTTCAGTGTCTGCTTGGAGAAGTGTTAATACTGAAAAATATCAAATTCCCTGGCCACAAAACAGCTCTCTTGTGCAAACATTACCCAGTCTGGCACTCCTGCCCACTCTCTCTCTCATACACACATTCTCTCTCTCTCTCTCTCTCTCTCTCTCTCTCTCTCTCATACACACATTCTCTCTCTCTGTTCCTGTCACATCTGAAGCATTCATCAGTTCAGACAAATATTGACACAATTCCTAAAAGAGTTGTGTAAAAAAGATTTTTTAGAGTCATTTAAATTGCCCTAATCAGATACAAGCATTGCTTTACAGTATCTTTTTACTTGTATTTTTTTCTAAGGTGTTTAAAATGTATCTTGATTTTGGTGTTAATGTGATCTAGACATGTTTTCATGACATTCGCCCATTTGCCAGTTAGCACTCTTATGCTTTAAAAATGTGCATCATGTTTTGCTTGTGTCACATTTCATCTTTTTCAGTTTCCTTATACTTTGATGCTTAATTTTCATCCCTCTCTTTTCGTTTGTCATTTGTGTTTGTCGTTTCTCTGCTTCTTAGTTTCCACCCTTCAGTTTAAAGTGTCACCATCTACCACGCATTCTGAAACCGTTCCACATGACCTCAGACACTATCGGGCTAACACTCTCCCCCCGTCCCATGCTCACCCTAACCCCAACACACCTCTGCATGCCTCCTCTTCCTCCTCCCAAGAACGGGAGGGTGGCTATCGCACTATGGACTCCCCTCAAAAAAAGGCTGAGCTTTCTGCTTCTCTGGCCTCAGCTTTCTCTCCCGTGCAGCCGGGAGCGACTCCTGTCCCTCGCAACATCAAACAAATTCCTCTGTCTCCTCCATCTGCCCCCCACCAACAGGATTTAGCTCCCAAACATGCCACATGGTCCTCCGCCCACATGTATGCCCCATTACCTGCATCTCCTCCCGTAATAATGGCAGTGCCCGTTAAACAGGCCTCCTCTCAGCCAGTTCTACCTGTTGCCCTACCTCTGCCGCCACTAAACAATGGTCCCACTTGTGGCCCCAAGGCACCCGTTAACACATCCCACTTGGAACCTGTGACCACCCATCATCACCAGTCCTCCAATGGCCAGCCAGAGGAATACCACTCCTACCAAACCCCTCCTACCCAGGCCACCTCTGGAGCTCCTCTGCACCCACACTACCCCATACAAGAATCGTCCCGCCCCCTTCCCTTTCTCATTGACCAGCCTGTTCAAGATCACACCTCCCAACCACAGATTGCCTCCTCCCTCCACCCACAGCAGCTATACCAGAACACGCCCTCATTCGACACCACGCCCATTCTGTCTGAGAGGGCCACACCCAAGACGTCTCCCTCACCTGTTTATCAGAATGCCACTGCACCCATCAGTAAGTACTTCAGACAGCACCCTAGCTGCCACACCGCTGCCCTGTCCTACTGCCCCCCCACTCTGCAGGGTTGCTGCATCCAGCACAGAACAGATTTCACACACCTGTCCAGCAGAATTGGGTTGATTTCATGCTGATTGTAACAGCACTCCTGAGATGCCTTTGAAACAGTCATTGTACTGAGACCAGTTGCACATGCTTGATAGCAAGGGTGCTGACTTTGTGTATGTTGTCATTCCAGGTCATTTGATTCGGCTCAATCTCTGTTCCAAATAGAGCAGAATCTAAGATTTTAAAGGAAACATTCATCTGCTTCTCACTGAGGTTTATGAGCGTTAGCTTAAAGGTGATTTGAATCACACTTTAAACTAACTCTACATTCCAAGTTCTTTCCACTTAATTGTAGCCTCAGCTACTTGCAGAACTTAAAGGTGATGTATGTAATTGTCATAATCATATATTGAGTTGTTTTCCCCAAAAAGAGCTCTGTGGAACTAATAGAACGTGACTGTGTTTGTTTAAGCATTGTGAACACATTACATACATATGTATTCAAATTGTACCTCACCTTTAAGTCAGCACAACTGTTCTCATTACATTATGTTTGTGATAATGAGTGTTAACATAAAACAGTACAGCTGTTCCTTTCTCCTTTATTTCAGCAGGTCCTCCTCTTCCACCAGGTCATCCTTCCATGCTGTCATCCACCCCTCCCTTTCCTCCCCCTACCTCAGTATCCATGGCTGGTCCACCAGCCCCTCCACCACCGCCTGGGCCTCCACCACCCGGACCCCCACTGCCTGGGCCACCACCACCCGTGACTGCACCCCTTCCCATCCCACCTCCTCTGCCGGCTGGTGGAGGTCCTGCTCCGTCAGGGCTGGCTGCAGCTCTTGCAGGAGCCAAGCTGCGCAAAGTGCAACGGGTGAGTGTTGCGTTAATGTTGTGTTAAAGAAACGTTGTAGCTTTAAAGATAATGTTTATCAAAGCATTAATAGTGAATAGGGTTTGTAAAATAGAAAAGGATAATGAATGTATCACTGATGCTGGATCCTGATTCTTCCATGTTTAATCCTCTGAGGAGAGCAGCAGTCTGAGGAGAGCAGCAACAAAAGTGATGCCAGCCGCTCCAGTGGAGGCAGTGGAGGAGGTGGAGAAGGTCTCATGCAGGAGATGAACGCCATTTTAGCACGGAGGTCACAAAATCCATTTCCTGTTTGTTTCTCATTTCTTTATAATGATCTGTGCGCCATGACTAAACATGGTCTCTTTTCTGTAGGAGGAAGGCCTCAGAGAAGCCAGAAGAGAGTCAAAATGTATGTCTGAATATGCATTATGTATATTTACATACTCACTGTATATTTCTAGTGCTCTGTGCATAAAAAATATGGCCTTAAATTATCATATAATTTAAAGCCATGTCAATATATGCAGCATTTGTTTCACACTGGTTTGACTTTAATGTGTTTGTTTTAGGAAGAGTCAAGTGATTCCCCCTCATCTGCCTCTCGTGGTTCAGGCCAACAAAACTCAGCAGGTGTCTGTTTTATTTTTTTCTGTTTTATTTGTCTTTAATATTCAGTGAAGTAAAAAAGTTACATTTGGTTGTTGTTACATAGTGTTGCAGTGGTACC
Organism: Yasuhikotakia modesta; assembly: GCA_036877545.1. Lineage (NCBI taxonomy): Eukaryota > Metazoa > Chordata > Actinopteri > Cypriniformes > Botiidae > Yasuhikotakia > Yasuhikotakia modesta. The sequence continues at coordinate 9,666 of JBAJNP010003141.1, read as the reverse complement.
AGTAGTACAGTTCTGTTATTTTGTAACCTAAAATTAGAAGTGTTTTCAGTGTTTTAGAAGCAGACATTTTTGATTTATGAGATTTGGTGTGTCAAAGAATCCAAAGAACTTAAAAAATATGTTCCCGTCAGATCCAGTGAAGAAACCATGGGAACGAGCAAATTCTTCAGAGAAGTCCTCAGCTTTGTTAAGGTACATATTTGACAGGTTTACAGTGTGGTAAAGATTTACTGTTTATACAGTTCTTTGTCTCCCAACACTGATGTTTATTCTAGTTGGTCTCTGTTGAGGCAAAAAAATGGTCTCTGTTAAAGTGTTCCTGGATTGATTGCACCAGAGAACTGTTTGGTTTTATGGATTATGCATGTGTGAGTAAATGATTCTGTTGCTTGGTTGTCAGTGAAAATGGTGATGAACAGGAAGCAAAGCTCAGGGCAACACAAGCATGCAGTGACCTCTGACTAAACAAAGCAGGTTCTGCTTGCTATTTGACAACTACAAATGTAGGCTGTAAGCTGACATTGGGTGTTTGTGTAAACAGAAACTGGCCTCAAAGCTTATCTCTCCATAAAATTTGAGATGAAAGCCAGAAAGCGATATGTGAAACGAAAATGTCAGATTTTATAGAAAAAAACAACACAACAGCTAAAATGTACAATTGTCTCTGTACAGGGTGAAACCTGCTGGAAGCGCCAGTGACGGAGAGTCGTCTGACTTTGACAGAATGAAACAGGTATGTTTAGAACATCCTCCGGATGGTCGTTATTGAAGGTTTTTGTGTGTGTTGCACAAAAAATGGGGGCAAACCGGTTTTCTGACAGGATTAAATCTGTTTCCTGTTACAGGAGATCTTGGAGGAGGTCGTTCGAGAGTTGCAGAAAGTAAAAGAAGAAATAATTGATGGTACGTTTAGAGAAGGATACATTCACTACTTGATATCTCGGTTCCCTGAATATTTTTATCTTTTTTCCAGCCATTAGAAAGGAACTGCTAAGAATCGGTTCCACATAGTCTTCTGAAATGTCAATTAGGACGGGCGGCAACGGCTGAAGGTACGAGGAACTACAGAAAAGCGCACACGAAAATGTTTTTGCATCATGTCTGCAATGTTGCAGAAATGTTGCTGTTCGTTTGCAGAAATGTTGTGAAGAGACATTACTAAAGAAAGGGAAAACAGAAATTTGAGGGATTAAAGTAATTGAGTAATTGATTGCACAAGCAAATGAATGAGCAGATGGAAATATAGACCTTCACAATGAATTTTCTATTTTCTTTAGTATGAACGTTACGAGACGGTCCACTGTGCAGCTTGCTGCTCTCGCTCTTTCAAGTCTTAAAGTCAACAAGTTGGAAAATAATGAAAAAGTTTTTTGTTTTCTAAGTTTATACTGTTTTAATGTTTTATTGGTCATTGTTATTGTTAAGAATTGTATTATTATATTAAATGACAGAGATATGACGTTGCACGACAATTATTGTCAGTCTTTTATATTAATGTTCTTATTCTTTGGTTTTGACAAGTACAGACAGCACACTGCATAGTGATAGCAAACTACTGCATAGTTGAACCATTTTGACTATTGACTTTTGTGGCCAATTTTGAAATTCTGAATTGTTCAGTCTTACTATGTATCCTGGTTAAATTAGGTTTATCCTGATGTTGACATTAACTCAGTAACAATTAAACTGTGAACACTGAATCTGTCATATGGTGAAAATGATGATGAGATTAAAAAGATTCAAATTCTTTTCCCTCACAAGTCTTTAAAAATCTTGAGTATTTGTTTAAAACCAGACATTCATCTGAAACCATTATTTACTTATTCATGGGTCATTCAGTCGTCCTCTATCTTTAAGCTTCTGCATTTATTGGTACACAGGAATAAACAGATAAAACATCACAGTTCTGCTCAGAATTAGGTTGTCACAGTACAAACAACAAAATAAGAAACTGATTTTAAATAAAGACAGTCTATGCAACAATGAAAAATACAATCAATCAAATATTCGGCACTCACTAATGAAAATGAAGCCACTTTAAACAGTGTTTAGCGGCACATTTATTCTCTGGTGTGTCTGATGCTTAAAGAAGCTTCACAGTCATTAGATGTTAACCAAAATGTTACTGGACTTATGATGAAAATGCCAAGAGGTTACACAAATAACTGCATTGAGGTTCTGTGCACTTCCTATTAACATTGTTCCTGTGTGATATACAGTCAATCTCAGGTCTAAAACATGCTAGCATGTTTTAAATAGAAATGAAATTGTGGTTAACTTTAGCTTATTGTTGCTTTTAACCACCCAAACAACATACCATCATGAATTGTGTAACATTGTCCCAAATGCAGGTAATATAAATGATCTGTTCTCAATGAATGAATCCCTGTAGAAATAAAACGGTATGAGGAAGTGGTTGCAGGTTACACTGCTATTACGTTGTGTTCCAATGCAACCGCTTATGGCCTGCAAGTGCCAATTATGTATCAATTGTTTTTTTTTTCAAAAAAAAAGCAGTTTATCAAAGCAGTTTTTTTCTAGCTCTTTGCATAAATACTTCATGTTGTGTTTGGTTAGATCAGTAAACTATTGGTAATCTAAATTTATTCCTTTTTGCCAAGTGTGTATTGTCTCTTGATTCTGGCGTAGGGCCCGATGCTGTCATCAAATACAAAGTCCCACAGCACTCGTATCCAGGAAGTGTGTTGAGGCAGCGAGTCGTAATACTCTGCCGCAATTCTCTTGACCTGTAAAATGTGAAAGGAAAGGCATAAAGCATAAATAATATATGATACTATAAGGGTAAAAGTTGATTATGTGCTTTAAAAAAATCATTTGAACCCAGCAGTATAATGCTGCAACTATGTAGAATTGGGTGGAGCAGTGGTCAGTTTGTCATAATTATGTCATACTTAACTGTTTAAACATTAACAGACAATGCAAAGCTTAACCCAGTTTACAGACGTGTCTCTGAGGCTTTTTTAATTAAGGTGTATGATCTGTAAGCAATAAAACAGACCCTTGTTTAAACATGGAGCCATGGCTGGTCCATGGCATGGAACACATAAATAAGTAATAGCAAATATTTGTAATTCTGGTTTCTGGTCTCATGGGTCTGTCACATTCTTCCTCTTAATCAGTAACACTGTCAAAATCAATAAGGCATTAAATTACCATGACATTTTCACACAAGCTCTTTACAAAACTCTTCTTTGTGTGGGTTACTAAATCCATGAACCTCTTTGAGTCTCTCATATAATGAAGAAAAACAAGACAGCAGGGAATATTTAAAGTAAATTAAAAATACTGGGATACAGACATGAGCCCTGCTGAGGTCAGCATAAACCAGTGCAAATTTTATTGCTGGTCTAAGCTGGTTAGTGCTGATCTTGATAGCAGATCAGAACAGCTGTGCTTTCACCAGCAAAACCAAGTTAGTAAAGCAAACCGTGTCTTGCAGGTTAAATGCCGGATGCAAACGCAAGCACCCCTGATTCCCAAAACAATGTGCGCTTGTCTTTTCAGCAGGAAAACAACCTCTTACCTCAGGCAATTTGCTGCCAGGAATGCTGGGGAAATCATGGTGCTCCATATGGTAGCCCACATTGAAGGTTATGTTGTTGAGAGGACCGTAATAAGAGTAGGTTTCGTGACCTTTGAGGAACATGTAGTGCTCTGCAATGAAGTGTCCAGAGATGGGGTGTAGGCCCATGCACAGTATAGAACCAGCAATAAGATACACAATAGGCTTCAGACCCCAAAAGTAGTAAATGATGATGTCCACCACAAACTGCACAACGGCATTGGCCATCTCCATCCTGGTGACAGGCTTGGGGTTCACAATCAAGGGGCGGAGTGCATAAAATAAAGGTTGGAGAAAGAGCCAGACCACCTTCCTTATGGGGGTGCAGAAAAACCAGCCCTCAAGATCAGTAGGAATGTCAACGTCCAAGCCATCTCCTCCGAGATAACGATGGTGATCAATGTGGTACTTCTTGAAGGAGGCTGAATATGGCAAACCGATGGGCAGATTGGCAAACATGGCAAACCAACGGTTCCAGCGTGCCTGTTTGTTGCCAAATGCCACGTTGTGTGAAATGTCATGGATGGCTAGAGTCAAAGAGTGATTGATGCAGCCACCGAATGCATATGCCCAAAACAACACCCACTTCCAGGAGAGATCTTGGACCAAGTAACATGCCAGAAGCTGGGTGAACACCATGCCTGAAACGACCCACTTCAGCTGGGGGTCGTGGCCCATCAGAGATTTGATTTCTGGATACTTTGCTGAAAAGAAAGAACAATATGGAGAGCATGTCAACTAATCGTTCATTAGAAAAAAAACACACCCTGCAAACTTTGCATACTGTAAATATTAAAGAAAACATTTCTAGATACCACAACTAGATAACTTTGCTGTAAGTGGCCCTATATTACTGGCAGAAGTGTAGTGATCGGTTTAAAGATAAAAGACCTCAGGCTGAAACTGTCTGAGCTCTTGTAACAGGGATTATTACATAACTTCATTGTAGTATTGTTCAAGGATTAGCTGATGTACTCTCATCTCATCAAAGCATCAGACTGCACTTCAATGAAATTAAGCCTTAACATCCTCATTAAAAACTGAGTGACACTCAACACTCAATAATTGCGTCACTTCTAAAGCTAATTATCTTCATACTTATTTCAATCATTTCAGAGCGTATCATTATGCTTTTAAAACATGTATTGTAGTGCAGTGAACTATGGTAGCATTTATACTATTTATTGAAATAAGGACAGTTTTATGTTGTTTATTCTTTACAGTCGCTAAAGGTAACCTAACAAAACACGTAAGGGAAATAGGTTGAATAGGAAGGCAAGCAATTACTAAGTGCTTCCAAAAGGAATCGACTCTTCCCATGAGGAACCATTTTTTTAATTAGCAGAATTGTTTGGCCTGCAGGTTTTCTCTGTGGATGTCATTCCACTCAGAACATCTAAACAGGGATTCTGCAGCTAAGCAGAAGGGATGCATAAACACATGCAAATGTGACAACACTTTTTCATGGTATTTGCAAAATATCTGTATACAAACTGTGCATGATGCCAGGATTTCTGCTCCACAAACATTTAATTCCTTATTCTAATGGCTACATATTTGTATCACATTTGTTTTTCACCAAGGAGTAACACATTAACACCTAAGCACAGTAATCCAGGCAAAATATGGCCAGGCTCAGTATTCATTCAAACAAACATGATCCATATGTCAGACCGTATGTGAATTTGTTTTGTCTTTACATTTTACATACTGGCCAAAAAAGCAACTTTCAAATAAGCACATCTGTGTCTGTGACAACAACATTAGTACGTGGTGCAATGATTTCCTCGTGTACACGCCGGTTAAGTTTGTTGTACGTGTAATTTCTTGCCCCTTGAGTCGCCGCTGTTTTCTGCAGAACATAATCACACCTGTAATAAGACTAAGTATGTCATGCAAACACACAAACAGGTTTATTTTAGGAGAGTGTTCTTGTTTTTGCATAAAGAAGGTGAGAGTAAAGGGTATTGATTAGGTAGTGCTATAATACACCGTTTCTGAACATTGGCCAAGTTCATCTGTGTAATGAGTAACCAGATGCAATAAATAAAATTACCTCACTGACAAACTAAGTGATGTTTTGGTGTTAAAAATCACAGGGTCTATTAAGAAACAGTTATTATTACAAAATAATCTACTTTGATTACCCAAAAGTATTTTATATCAAAGTGACCTGCTTGGTTTACACATTAGTTAATTAGAATCAGCAACTGGTTACATGAAACACTTCGATTGTAACTTTTTAGGTTTTTCCTAACTTAAAGGAACACTTCACCCAAAAATTAAAATGTCTGTATCAATGGGGGTGCTTTATTAAGTGTAAATGTGATTTATAACATTCTGCAGAATTTTCATTTGTGGGTGAACTTTCCCTTTAAAGGGCTTGTAGGTATTTTGCCACAACCACAAAACAGCCTGTAAATAGTGCAATTGGTTGTCTAAAAATTAGAGATGAATATGCTATTAATATTTGAAGCTTGAGGTGTTAAACTGCACACGCAAGTTTGTATTTCATAAGAGGGTTTTAGGAACAGATGTAGATAAAGAATTACACAAAAAGCAAACCAGCAATGTAAGAATGCATTACACACCCTAAAGAAATATTAAAATCTGACATTCACTGCAGGGAGTAGAGTTAACAATATTGTGGTCTGTCAATGAGGGACAATTTGTGAGTTCACCACTTAAAAAAACACAGATTTTTAGTCTTCCAGTTACTACAAGTTACTACTTCATACTGTTTTTGTAAATGTTTATGAGCTAACTGAACTTGTGACATAACTTTGGGAGAGTGACATGCTGTACTTTTTTGTCATAAGACTTAAATGTGTCATGTAGCTGCTGTAAGCAAGTCACAAGGCAATAGTCCCTAAAAAGACAAAAAGACAAACATGAAACAGGTTCACACAAAATATATATCCCTGAAGCAACTGTCTGATGGATGTGTGTATTCAAAATATATTCAGAATGACAAAGTATGTTTTGTCTCAGTTACAAGGTCAAGCGAGAAAACAGAATAATGATGGGAAATATGCATGAAGATAATAATATATGAAACATAAAAAAGCATTTTTCTTTTCACACTTAAAGAATAACCTAAATAACCTTTTCTATCCAGATGTGTCTTTCCAACAGAATTAACATATTTGGTAACATAGCCTATGTTTTATCTCAAGTACGTAAACGTGAGAGTATGTGGGTGTATGAGGGGATGGAGATCTAAACAACAAAGCATGTAAAAAAATAAACCTGAATAATACAGATTTTGTACAAATTCCTGTACGTATCCCCCTTTTCCAGAGCCTCCCACACAACACGCGCCCACACGCTCACACTCTTCCGGGGAAAGTCATCCGTCACGCACGGTGCTTGTTTTCAACTTTCACTGTTTTATATTTGTGGGGAAAAATATGATTTGGCATTAAAATGTCCATTTAAGTGTCTGTAAGTTTATATAATCACTAACAATCTATAGGGTAACAGCGAGATTAGATTAAATGTCTCCTTACACAAACTTTAGTTTAACCATATTTTCCAGCAAAAACATAAAGAAATGATATAAATCATCTAATGTCCCAATAAAATTGAGCTGAATGGATCGATCATTTTAACACTTCAATTGAAATCAAGCAGCTTCCCATATCACGTCTCTGTTAAATCTGTTTCTGCACAGATTTCTCGAATATAGTCTGAATAAAGTGTCTGGGTATAATTCTGTTTAATCTTACCCAATATTTCTTTTCTTCTCCATGTGTGCGGTTGTTCATTATAGACCCATTCAAAGTCCCAACGTCCACCTGTTTTCCCCATTTTACAACTCTGTGTTGCTGGTGTAATGATTTCAGGTGAGGCTGCCTTACTAGACTCGTTTCGGACACGCCCTCTTAGATAAGAGACGCTGAAGGTGTGCCGGAGAGGGAATCTATGCCAACAGTAACCAACCTAACCTAACCTAACCTAACCTAACCTAACCGAAACCTTAAAGTAACATCTAAAGCTGGTCCCAGTGTCGCTGTCAGTAAACCGGATCAGTTACAACACAACAAACAAATTGCTTGGAACAGTCTGGGAAATACAGTGTTTGAATGGCAACGTGACTTAAATGATACGCGTGGTAATGTACTTATTATATAAATAAATGTTTATGTATATATTTGCAGAGAATCTATACACATTAAACACATCACGAAATCACTTTCAGCTGTGTTTGGTTTTACCATCTCGCGACAGGTTCGCTTTAGCTGACCACAGGGTGGTGCGATTTTCTACAAGTATTGAAGAATTTGAATGAGCAATAAGTTTTACAATTTAAAATTCTGGCGTTGTAGTTAGAAACTTTAGTAACAAACTTTAAACAAACAAACCAAAACAAAAGCTACAAAGATACAAAAAGCATCGTACTGTGTTTTTTTTAACATTGCCGAAAGAACAACCGAAATGTACATAACATTTCAGATCAATTTAAATACAGTTCAATTACAGATCAAATACAATTCACGAGTTCAGGAATGATAATGCATGTATATCTGGCATATATAACCCATAGTACTTCACCATACTGAGACAGATACCAGCCAAGAGTGCAAATCTGTCATGGGGAAATAATCTATGAAATGCAAAATGTAACACAATTAACTGCATAATATCGTTTCTAATCTGTATGCATAATTTTACTTTAAAATTATAGTTCTTAAAATAAGCGCATCAAAACGTTTTCACCATCTGGTGAGAAAGAGGTCAAACGAAGACCCTGATCTCGCGAGATTTCGTGCTCAGCGCCTCTAGCAGTCAGGAGTCAGTCAATGTGGGACGGAGTTTTGTCTGTTTGTTAGTGGAGAAGGAGGGGAGTGTGGGTAGTTGACTTGACACAGGGGTTGCTTTAATACAGCTTTGAGAGCAAGAATGGCGTCGGGTGAAACACTGTATATTGAAACGGACGGCTCTGAGATGCCAGCAGAGATAGTTGAGTTGCATGAAATCGAAGTGGAGACAATTGAGACAACGGTGGTCGGAGGAGACGACGACGAACACCAGCCGATGATCGCGCTACAGCCTCTGGTTACAGACGATCCCAACCACGTTAACCATCAGGAGGTTATTTTGGTGCAAACTCGAGAAGAGGTCGTGGGCTGCGATGATTCAGATCTCCACGGAGACGACAGTTTTGAGGACCAAATTCTCATTCCCGTCCCTGTTCCGGTGGCAGAAGAGGAGTACATTGAGCAGACTTTAGTTACCGTGTCTGGTAAGAACCCGTCGGGTCGGATGAAGAAAGGTGGCGGCGGGAAAAGAGTGGTCAAAAAGAGCTTCTTAAACTCTGCCGAAGCCAGCGGACGCAAATGGGAGCAGAAGCAAGTGCAGATCAAAACATTGGAGGGGGAGTTTTCCGTCACGATGTGGGCGTCGGGTAAGTTTGGACAGGGTTAGACGTTCAGATCAAGTGCTTTGTTCACAGGGCCTCGTGCGGGCCTCTTGTTGTCGATCCTGTATCAAGTTGCGAGATCGCCTGATGCTAGGAACGATTTTCGAAACATGCATTCAATTAGTATATTGGCCCCGGTCTAAATGTTTTTGTTTTGATGGGTAGCCATGTTTTAAGTGAGGATGGGCGCCGCCATATTCCTCCAGACCATTATGGCGGCGGCCCCGAAAGATGGCGCGGGTATGAGCGGGGAAAGATGGCGGAGAGAGGCGCTGTGAGTCCGCCTCGCTGCTGCAGGCCGCAATGGCGCAGCTCCGTTTAAAGAAGGGGAGGGACCGCAGCAGTCATACGATCTGCTTCCCTGTAAACTTAAGCGCCCTAGTAACGTGTCCTGCTCTTAATAACCAAATGTTACAGTGTATTTAAATATTATAACGGAGGACTTCAGAGACGTCTTGCGTTTTTCTTGTGCTGTTAAGAGACCATTGCTTGTATTATTCATTTCAATAGCACACGCATTTGTTGTTATTTAGTATCCCCAAATAATTTCAAACCATTATTGAAGCTTCACTGCGCGTAATGTTCTTGCAAATAGTAAACATTTTAATATGTTACTAAAATAGTTTTGTGTTTTGTTTTAAGGATGTTGCCTTTATTTATT